>JAPYZA010003232.1:0-16748 GCA_030522685.1 Eupelmus azureus | reverse complement strand
CAACTCACCAATTCATCCTTCAATCCCTTTTCCAGGTAGCCATGGTCGAGCTCCAGATAAACGAGCCGACCGCCGTGCCAGAATGGCTCTTCGTCATGTTCGCCGTCTGCACAACCGTCCTCGTCTCCGTCCACATATTCGCCCTGATGATCAGCACCTACCTCTTACCGAACGTCGAGGCCATCAGCAAGCTCCAGGTGTCTCGCCTCGTCACGGAATCGCCCCACGAGCGCATGCGGGGCTTCATCGAGCTGGCCTGGGCCTTCTCCACTGTGCTGGGTCTGTTCCTCTTCCTCGTCGAGGTGGCCATCCTCTGCTGGGTCAAGTTCTGGGACTACTCGTTCACGGCTGCCACGGCTAGTACGGTGATAGTGATACCGGTGTTGATTGTTTTTATAGCGTTCGCGGTGCACTTTTATCACTCGCTGGTGGTTTACAAGTGCGAGGCCTCGGTCTCGGATATGAAGGAGCTGGAGAACATTAAGAGGAATCTGGATAATGCGTCGCTTGGGCATAGCAGGGTGTGAGACTGGGGTGGGTTGACGGTGGGATAGGATGTGACTTTTGCTGAGTGGTGAGAAGTGGATGGTGTACGTTTTTCTGAGAGCTGGGTTTGGTGCAGTTTACATGTTGGTGGGTTATAGGACACGTTGAGTGTGCATATTGGATGTTCTTGACAGTGTTGTTAAAAGATGAGGGACGATTCGGAGTAAATGTGAAGTGATTCAGTGATGATGGTCTTAGTGCAGTTTGACTGTTGCATTACTGACAATGAATTGTTGCGAACTGTATACTTGCCTTAAATATGTGTTAGTCAAGTTACGTAATAGTAATTAGTTAGTATTATTTTTCTTATATGTGTAAATTTATTTCTAAATTTCATTTATTTTTATAAACGTATAATTCAATTTATTTTTTGTCGAGACCTATTTTTATAGGTCTGGATTCGTCATTTGAGAAACTTTTCTCACGTGACAATAGAAAAATAAAGTAGTACTTAAGAATGTCTTTAAATGAAATCGGAGGTTTTGCAGCTGGGTCCATAGCAGTTCCAGTAAAATCTGTAAAAATTTTATTGTCTTGATCAACTTGATTGAAAAAGTTCGAAAAAAATCGCACGAGAACCGGAAGAACTCTTCTGATGTTTTTTTTTATTAACAGGCGACTTTTGCGTCTGAAACTTTCCAAGTTCGTACGATATTAGGTGTTTCTAATTAGAGAGGACAATAATTATTTTTGAGATGCAGTATCTGCAAGAACAAAAAGGCTTACGTTCGAAGTTGCGTGGTTGTTTATGTAATGTAAAAGTATACAATGTAGAAGACAAATCATTATTTCAAAATCATAAAATGCACTTTGCATAATTACACCACTGTTATTCAATTGTCTTCAAATAAAAAAATCTTTACAGTTGCTAATTTTTACGGACTTTATAGTTCAATTCAAGGACTTATTCTAGTTAATCGTTTATATTTCTATAATATTGTCCAGAAGATGTAACAATGAGTAAAAGCGAATTATGTATATTATAAGAAAAAATAATTGAGTTTTCGTATTCAAAATTTTTGATTATCTACTGTAATAATACATATATTTACTATATGTACATAATGTTAAAAATATACAATGAATTTAAGTACTTTGATATGATCAAATGCAATAATGACTTGTATCCGTTAAAAGTATACTATTTAAGCTGTACATAGTAAAAATACTAACTGAAAAATATTTATTAACTTTTATAGTTCAGAATTTATTTATATGGAAAATTAAGCTCATGAAACAATATGAAGTAATGATAAATATTGCCATAATAACAAAATTATACTCTGATTCAGTGTTTCTAATTGAAAATTTAAGTGCAATAAATAATGATTTATAGGTAAAAGTTGACGAATTATGATATTGGGTGGAACATCTATCCTTAAAAATAATTAAAAACGTATAAGTCGTACAATATTAAACGAAGTATCTTAACATTTTACGTAATTTAGTTTTTCATTTTACTTTAACTGTTATACGTGCAGAATGTCAAGAAGATGCATTTCTTACATTTGTATATTATTATTACGTATGAAATATATCTATAAGATAGGTATTTATTTACCGAAAAAGTACTACATGAATTTTTTTATCTTTTAAAGGTTGGACAGTCATTGCAATAAGAAAAAGTACTTATGCATTTGGAATATTGTAAATAAGTTACCTAAGATACAAACACAATAAAAGAATGTGATATTTTAAAAATTTTAATTATTAAAGAATCAATTTTAGTTAATTTAAAATTTAGATTTAAAAACCAGTGTAAATAAAACGAAGAAACATTCCTATGTAAGATACTAGTTCAAATACGTTAAATTTCGTATTTAATAAAAAAATTTCAATAAGAATGAAGCATGTATATATTTTTTTAACCAACAGAAATATTTTTTATAAATGAATATTCAGTTGATAAAAAGTATAATGAATACAAAACAAACAATTATATTAAAAAAAACATCTTTAAAAAGTTTCCTTATTAGGCAGAATTTGCATACAGTAGCATTGTGCCTTTTTATAACAATACTAATGATGTATGCTGAAATCATACATGGTGTCTTAATTTCGGCCGCGCAACTGTTTTTGGAGCGTTTTTAGCATCCAAAATCAATAGCCGTCCTCAAATCTCAATAAGGTGTAGCCGAAATTACTCACACTAGCAGTATATTTAATATACCTAACTGACGCAAGTAATAAGGAGAGTTCGTATTGTAAAATAAATAAGCACTCGTTTTGCATTTCCAGCACGTCCACCCTGCGGTCGAAGTTTGTTTGCGCCGCGGGATAGGGGCGCGCCAACGTTTATTATTACTTGTTTTTTTTTTATTACATATAAAAATGTACAGGGCTGTACACATGCAAGTCCATAATTGCAGCGATACAAGCAAAGTGCTCTTACATTAATTATTATATTAGTTTTTTAATAATTAATTGTATCCTCGTCTTTTTTTTTCAAAGATGCAGCATTGTATCCTCTTGTTCAAACCTGTTCTCGTCAAGTTTTTTCTTTTTTTTTATCACAGGTCGTAGCTGTAATCATACACGGTCTTTAAGTAAGTTAGATTTTTATTTATTTATTTTTATTATTAATCTATGGAAACGAAAACTTAATTAAACAATGAAACGCTGAATTGTAGACAATGTGGAGTTTCTGCGAGAGAAAACTTGACTGAGCTTCAGATGTATTGAATTTCATTATTATTTATTATAATGAATAATTGTGCTTCAATTGTTAAATCGCAATTTAAACTAATTAAACTATTAATAATTATTTAAAAACGCTAAAGATTAACTTCTTTATCTTATCACATTAAAAACTTCTACTACATTAATCAAAAAATTAAAGCTTTCATATTTTTCTCACATTATCTAGAAACCATGTTAGAAAATTGAAATAAAAATTAGGTGCATATTAAACATAAATTATGTTATGAAAATAGTGACAATCCAGTAAATAATAAGTAAAATTTGTAATAAAATAATTTTTTTCGTATAGACATGATATAGACCTTTTTTTATGTCTAAAAGTAGTGCAGGAAATCGCGCATTTTCACTGTGATTGAAAAAGTATGAAAACATTCATCTTTCTCCACTTTAGCGGAAAAAAATGAAAATTATTACTCAGAGGAAAATTGTGCTGTTTTCCTTAGTTTTCAAAAATTGTATAAATGCAAAATTTTTAACTACTTCCTTCATTTTTTGAAATGCGGACCGACTGTTCAACTCTGATACGTGAAAAAGTTTCGATCATGTCCTCGTTCGAAAAAATATGATGTGAAATTCAGAGATAAAAGCTATTTTAGGCTCCGATGAGGTGTTTACAGAGAACCTCGTCCAAATTAGAAATAGTTAATTTTCCCACTTTAACTCAATGTACTATTATTTTCACGCATAAAAGCTTAAATATAAAAGAACGTTTTAGATGAAAGGCAAGTATATTTATTAGATAAGCATGATAAAAATGTAGTTATTTTAATAAAACATTTCATTGCACTTCATTTGTAACTTAGAACGTTGCTTAAAATTTACTAATTTATAATTAATAAAATCATGATGAATCAATCTCAAATATTTTTGCCAATATATACAATTTTAACATATTAAACTAGCTCGCTCAAGTTTTCCCTGAACATTTCAACGTATATGAAAGTCGTTAATTACTATTATCGACGGTTTTACATTATTAAACCCCCCCTAAATACACAGAGCTTAAAAATCTCGCTACGCTTTCATAGATTATTTCGTTAAAAATTGTCATTTAGCTACAATCGTACTTCGCTCCTTATTATTTTTTCTACATTATGAACTTAACGGGGTAGAGAGAACACAAACGAACAATTTCATCGTTTTTTTTCTTTATATATATACTTGTTCGGTAAAGGATTTGTATTTCTCTACGGGCGGCTCTTTGTACAAAAGCATACTAGTTTTTATATGTTATCCACGCGATGAACAGACAGTATTTACAACTTAGCAAAGTAAATTATATACCCTATACGATGAAACGTGCCATGGTCATACATCCAATTATAAACGATAACGCTATTGTATACGTATATATGTGAGTGTTGTGTATGTATATATCGTCTCGTCAGTTCATTGTTTGCGGCGCATCTAATGACAGGACAATTTAATGAAAAAAGGAGAACAGCTTATCTGGCAGTATTGACAAATCATATGTAGATACATTTATAAATATTTGTTCTTTTCTCCTACTACGGAAATAATAAGTCTTTTTCATTCTTAATACACTTAATAAAATCGCAATGTACATATAAAATGAGTTCATGAAATTAAAAAAAAAAAAATATATGAACAGTAATACAATTGCTTGTGCTATGGACGGGAAATTATAAAGAAGGAAGAGTTTGCATGACCGAAGCACAAAAGAACGAAGTACTATATTACTACTGCTTCACTATTTCGGAACAGCAGTGTGTGATTTCCTATAATTTCTCTCTCATTTTCTTTCTTTTAGAACCGTTAATGTTTTGTTATTAATTTCGTACGAATCACGTATAATATAAACGTTCGTGCAGCGAGTACAAGGAAACAATTACATATTTATTTACGGTCATAAGTGCCTTTTGTTTCAATCGAAATAGGAAGTAGGGTTTTTTTATTAAAGACATGCCTTGAATAACATTACCCAGTCATAATTTTAACTTTTAGTTAGATAATTGTTATAAAAAAATGCTGTATAAAAAATTATTTCCGTCAACATTATATTTCGTACTTTTGTAATTTTTTCAAATTATGAACTAAATAAAGTTAGTTACTTTTCTTAGAATCTCAAATTCTAGAATTTTTTAAAGTTTTTTGGTTCATTGATTTTTTTTATTTCATAGGTAGTTTTTCGGTTTATTAAAAGAGCACATATTTTTACTTTACCTTAAATTATCTTCTTTCCTGTCAAAAAATAGTTCTAATATATTAATAAATGAATTTTTTTTATATTCCTGAAAAACTGCAAATCCAGGAGCTACATAAATCTGTTTAGACTTAAAAAAGATCCGTAATATTTTTATGAGAATACATACAAATAAATTCAAAAAATTTTAGATAATTCACAAAATATCTACCTAATAAGGCCTCTTGATTTGTAATTTTATAAAAATACCGAAGAGAATATTTAAAATTCAATTTTTGAAATATTATAAATGATATTTAATAAACAAGCTAATAATTTAAGATAAGGTAAAAAAAGTTATGCCCCTTTGAAAAACTTCAAAATATTGTCTAAAGAAAAGACAAAAGACAAAAGTAGATTTTTTTCATATAGAACATTAAATTATTTTAAATATAGGTAAACATGTCGCATATTTTTAGTGTAGATGTTTTTTTATATTTATTTTTGAAAGTTTTGTATAAAATGTGAGTAGTATTAAGCATTTTCAAGTGTATTCCAAAAGTAATTTACTCAAACCTTACTTTATTTGTAGATATGTATCATTATTTTTAATTAAATAAAATTGAATTGAATTATAAAAGAAACTCACCAGATATAATTTTTGAAAAAATTCATTAATAATGCAAATATTTTTTTTTGTGAAATGCAAAAATATAAAATGTGTATCTAAAGACAGTTTACATAACTGTATTATTTATGTTATTTTGTTCATTATGTGAAATTTTAATTGCTATCAGAAAATAGAGAGGTTCAGTAACAAATATTGATGGGATGTTGCATTTAGTTAGAGCAAACATGGAAAGCCTTGAGACTCTTTATCAATGTTTATTTTTATTTTTATTTATTTATTTTTTTTTAGAAAAGATTGCACGTATTTAGTTAATGAGTGTCTTATTTCTTTTATCATTTCATTTACCTATATTCTTACAACAATCTATATGATACAGTAATATATAAAATGACATTTCAATCACTCCGAAACGACTATAGGCTAACCCTTTTATACAAACGCATGTTTTCATTCTCGAAGAAACGAAAAAGTATTGTTTAACGTTAGATTATGATGATTAATCAAAAGGATTGCAACAAATTCAGCTAAGTAAAAAATTAATTTCTTCTTCATTTAAGCTGTTGGCGACCCTACGGTTGTTTATTTCAGACATCGATACTCTTTATTTTTTAAATAGACAATTTTCTCGGTATGAATAATATTTAAAAATATTGAATAACAATTTTTGGGTAACGATTTTAAAAAAATCTTAATATTAAATTTTAATTTTATTTTTATTTGAAAAAAATAATTGAGTAATAGAGAAAAAATTGTCTAAGAAAAGATTAATGAGCACCAACTTCTGATATTATTTTTTAATTTGTTCATTCAGTCTTACTCTTTAATAAAATATAAAGTCTTAAGAATGGCCTATCCATTACAGGAGCTCGAAAAAGTTTATCCCTCGATGTTGATTCACACTTTTTCCTTGCGGCCGATTACAAGAGTAAAGTGATTTTTTATTTTTCTTCCTTCTATATTTCTCCACTTCACAAGCAAGTAGATCTCTTTGCCACTAGATTTTCTTCTCAAAAAACAAAACTTATTTCCGAGTTTGTTTACGTAATAATTTTGCACCGATTTCTTCACATTTAAAATTAAGATCACAATTGTAAAATAATTCATTCGCTTAGTTTTTAAGATCAATTATTCATATATACCATTCCAGCGACCAAATAATCCTCGCTACGTACGTGTTATATAGTATATACAGTATTTTTTCTGATTTATGTTTATATAAATTAAAAACGAAAGTATAAAGGAAGTCCCTTTGAAAATTTTTAACCATTATATAGTAAGAAGTCATTATATAGTCTAGAAAATGAATTATATAATTAAAAATGAAAATCTGAAGATTTCAGAGATGAGGACTTTGAGCTAGACTTGACAGAAAAAATCTCAAACATCATTGCTGACAAAAGCATAATTATATGCAATCATGTATGAATATTGTATTCTCTAAAAATTCAGTTAAATTCTACAATTTTTCTATTAATTATATACTAAATAATTATAACGTATAAAGGGTTGAATTTACTGAAAGAAAATCCATACATTATTACATATAACTTTTATGCTAATATGTAAACCTTATACATTATTAAATTTTTTTTTCATGGGTATGTTTTTTACGTAATTCTGTGTACGAGTGCATCGTCATTCGCTACCTCTTTAAATGAAGTGACAATCTTGCATTATAATTTCTATTGGACTTAATGTACGCCATTGAAGAAATTACATAGTAAGAAATTTTGCGATTAAATTGACGTGAGAACGTTGACCATATTACGCTTCTAAATTTGTTCCACTATATGAAAAAGAGAAAAAACTAAAATGTTGCTGGTTAATTTTACTAAAAGTGCTCAGTGCCGTAAGAAAAACGCAACCTACTCTAAACTTTAAAAATATTTTTACACTTTTTTTGACACATTCATCACACTCCTTCACCTTTTCATCAGACAATCTATGCTTAATTAATAGTAAGGTAACCGTGCTGTGTGAAAATAATATCATTTATGATATAATTTGTACTATAACGTATGCCAATTTCTACGTTTTGGAAGATGAAAATTGAAATTTCTTAAAATTATATACAACTTAACTATAGAATTTGTAAATCATTTTAATTATTATTTGAATCAATCTCGATGTTTATTTCATAAAAGTATTTGTTATACTTTAAAGTATTGAGAATTCTTAGATTTATTAAAAACTAGTACTTAATTTAGAAGTACTTGAGATCAAGGATACCTTAACTTTTAGTATGAATTTTAAAAAAACTGCTTTTGAATGTAGCAACGATTTTGATATTCTTGATATCTGAAAGCTAAATACATATTTTATCCCATTTATGTATGTATTAAAATTAATTGCGTATAAAAATATAAATACACAAAACGTATACGAGTTGTATCTTTTCATGGAACAAAGCATCATGAAAAATTTTTAAAATTCGTTCTTTCAATAATTATTTAGCACATAGTATAAAGTTCTGTAACAATATATATATCACCTTTTTTGAATGAAAGAAATCGAACTAATCACACTACTAAGTTACCTTACCAATTCTCAAGCAATTAAATAAACTTTTCCAATATAAAGTGTCTACAAAAATTACACATACAGTTCATTCGCACTGACGCCCATGTAAATAATCCTTCGACACTATTTCATAAATGCGCCGTTCGCGAAACACAAAGAAACAAGGTACGTATAAAACGAGCAAAAACTTTGTTCCGTGTTGCTCTGTATCTCCAGGGACCTCTAACGTAAGTTTACTTACATGAAAAATAATGAAAAGGGTGGGGTAAACGAATCGTTGAGTGCGATCTTTTCAATAGATGCAACAGTTGTGAGTGGGCGAAATTTTTCGTTATAGATAGCTGTCAAACTTCCATGTGTTTTGACGGCTGCTGTACTATAAACGGCTCGCTCCACATACGACGTAAATCTCCCTGTAAAATAAATAAGTATATGATTATCAAAATTTAGATTCAACAATGAAATTTAAATTTACTGTAGTATGATAACTTTATTAAACCAACTAAAATTTATCAGCTTATAAATCATGAATTTATTTTAAAATATGCAAGATTTGGAAATTCGTTTTAAAAAACAACTATTTCAGTTGTTAAATATTAATAAGTTCAACGTACAATCTCAATGAACTTTGTTCACCTAAATTTTTAAAATTATAGTATTATTTTAAATTTATAACTTTTGAGAAATAGATAAGTATTAGTTTACCAATTTAATAACGAAAATATTTTTAAAATTGAATATGAAAAAATTTGTTTCCATACTTTGAGGTACGCCATGGTAAGTAACGGCAGCAGCGTGAAGGGTACAAGGTAGAGCAGCGCCGGTTGCGCTGCCTTAAACACCTCCGAGCTGACCGTGGCAGTCAGCAAGCCCAAAAAGTAGCCGATGAGCGAACAGTGGAAGTAAGTGATGCGATTAAGGTGGCGAGGCGGTGGCACACCAGCTTCGCAGCCACCCGGCAGCGGTTGAGATTTTTTGTAGGCATCGTAGCGCAGCACGAAGCAGAGCAGCAGGCCCGGCATAACGACGTCACCGAGACCGAGCATCGAGAAGTGTCCTGCCCGGTGCATCGATGGAAATACCAACTTGCCCGGTAACGAAAGCTTTGGGGCTTCCCGGGCAACACTGCCACCGAGGTGCAGCCTACGCGCCACTAGACCCACGGGATTGTCGGCTGGGCGCGTAGCCACCTACAAAAATAATTTATTAATTTTTTCATTTTATAATCATAAAAATATAGCATTTAAATATAATTTGGAATGTGAAATATTTATTTGAATTGCAGAGATACAGATTAATTATAAATTTATGTACACATAAAATAAGGTATTAAATTAATTTTATTACGTAAATCGTGTACAAAAAAGCAAAAAAGACACTTTTTTTTATTTTTAATCTGTTGAATTCTTATATCACTTTGGTTATCTCATAATTAACTTTTCTACAAATGTAAGTTAATATAACAAAGTGACATTTCTAATATTGATTTAAACTACTGTAATGCTGAATAATGTAGATAAATTGTTCAATATAATTTATTATAAATACTTTAATAATCGAAATTAATTTTATTTGATAATATATACATATATGTATATAACTGTTTATAATTACTTCGAATTTCAATATGCAAAGCTGAGTTGATCTTACCTTAACCATTACGTTTGTGCTGAATATATACGAGGAGAAGAAAACCCAGAAGACGTCGTAAATCAGGAGACCCGTGAGTAATAGAGTGGATACCTTTAGACTAGGCAGACGCACGAATGCTATGAAAGCGACACAGAGGCCCATACCCATCGCGTCCATGAGAAGCCAGTGGCCGGTCAGCACCCAAATGCAAACGATACTCACGCTCAGCGAGAAGGAGAGTAGCTCGGCGCCCGTAAACCTGCCGCATACGCCGAAAGATATTTTGTTGCCGTCCGAGCATGGCCGTATTATGTACTGGCACATGGGCAACAAAAGAAATGCCAGTGCTACTGTTGCCATAACTGAAAATGTTAAAAATAGATTAGTTGTAATATTAAGCTTCTACTTTTAATAATATTCTCTTTTGAAAGGTTTATAATCTTTAAAATTATTGAAAATTTCAAAATTTGAGACTTAAATTTCGAATTTTTTTTTTATACAAGAATTAATTTATCGACAATAACGAAATTAACTTACTGGCTGTACAAATTGCGAAAAGCATCTGCATACTGTCAAAGAAGAAAAACATGACAAGTAGGGATATGGAAGCACCAAGAGGTAGACAAAGAACGTGCATTGTATCTAAAGTCAGAATTCCTTTTCCAGGAGGGTTTTCCGAGGTCGCTGTAGCGCTATTACTCGTTATCCCCGTCAAAAGATTAGCGCGCTCCTTTTCCTTCTCTCTTTCCCTTGCCTCCTGCTCCATGTTTAAAGATCGAAAGCTACCATAAACAATCAGTAGAATCGATATCAAGTAGGTGGATACCCTGGATGAATCCATTATAGTGTATGCCCTGGAATCAAAAGAATTAATTAATCAAAATAAAACAGAATCAGGTTTATATCGTAATTTTTTATTTAATAAAATTTACAGTAAAAAAATTGTGATATTTTTATGATTTTTTAAACAATTTAACATAAGATATACTAGAAAACAAAAAGATAATGGAAAAAAAAGCTGGTTCAATAAGTTGTTGGAAAGATTAATAAGAATGGAAGAAGTATATCTCTTAAATGCATAAGTAGAAAGAAATATTGAAATAATATTGTTAAACCAGTATGTGGAAAAGAAAAAAAAAAGAAAGCAACATGTGTATGTGCAAAAGTACACTCAGAGACTCATTAACATAAACGAATAAATGTATATTAAGATTGTCAATACTCGCACACTATTTAAACTACCCTATATAAGAATTTTACCTGAAGTAAAAACGTCAGGTTAAATGTAAACATAAATTATAAATTTATCATCATTACTAACCACTGATATTCCACCTGATTGCTGGCCATGTTTAAAAAACCTTATGGCCCTACCACGTACCGCTACACAGTACACAACATCTAGATGCTTCAATCTAAAATTTTTCTTCTCCGTTTTAAGCTACATTTGAGATCATCTGCATTTGCACCTGTAAAAAAGATTGAATGTAATTATATTAACAAGGCCATATTGTGCAACTCTTTTATAAGGTATCATACCTTTTATGTGTAACATGCATATCAATGGGATTTTTAGGCCTTCTTCAAACTTCGGTCACCACCTGTAAATAAAAATACTGTAAATTTTTATGTATAAAAATATATTTAAAAAACAATTTCTTGCAAGAATTGAATTTGAAATTATTATTTTAATGAATCAATGTTTAATTCAACTTAAAACTTGCTAATAATTAAATATTTATGTATGATATTGATTGATTAATAAAGTAATAATTATTAAAATAATTTATAGGACACATTAATAACAATTGAAATTTGCAATCAATTGAAACAAATATTTGAAAAACCTTATATTGTTACACTTTTAATATTATTCTGTTGTTTAGATGCCTTTCACATATCAAACATTCAAATCTATCATAGGAACTTGTAAGACTCTTCAGCATTTAGAATTACTAAAGGAACTTACTTGTCCATCTTTATAATGCCGTTGTTACCCACTTATGTATACATATATTCTTTCTATCTCTCACTTCATTCCAACAATTACAATTGGACGTAGCTGTTCTTTTCTCCTTTTTTTTAGACTATCATGTAATCCTAAGTTATAAAGAGAGAGGAATCTTTTGAAGTCAGTCATGTGCGAAGAGGAGTATCTCTCTCTCACTTTTCTCTGTGTAAAGACTCACCGATCCTTGAAGGCAACCATCCTTCCTGCTCTTCTAAAAATGACCCACCCCTTATCTTTCAGCTTACGCATATAGACAATATGTCAAGTTAAATATGCAAAGGCTTTGTTATACTAATTATTTGGCTATTTTATAGAATTAAAGTTTATAAGAGTAGAAAGTTTTGAAAGTAAGTGAAGATATATAAGATAAAAAAAATTTCACTAATAGAACAAAATAAATAAGTTTCTAATAAGATAAACAGAATGTTAAATAATTAAAAATAGCTTTAGTATCTTGAATTTTTAGAATTCTATTTGAGAATCGAATTAAAAATTAAAGATATTAAAAAATTCTTTAAAGTTCAACAACACATATTTTCACTTTACACAATTAACAGCATCAAAGTATTTTAAGAATTGATATCTACATAAAGAGATTAATTTCCTTTCTCCTATAATGATTGGTTAAATCTAAATATAATTCAATAGGGGTGGGTGCTATAATATAGATAATGTTATTTAAATTGACATAGTTGTAGATTCTTTAACTGTTACTTAAATATATATTAACCGCAGTACATTCATAAAATACACTTATCATCTGAACATCGAACTTTGGAACACGATGACTAAAAATACTAACTTCAAAATCTATATATATATGCAATCATGTGACTTTATTTTTACCCACATGAATAAACTGCATTTCACCTTGAAAAAATTATTTTTATTTACATGAAAATTTATATTTTCAAAGAAAATAAAATCAAATATTAACTTTCTTTTTAAAAAGAATATTTATACTGTATATCAATTGTAAATTTTTAATTAAACACAGTAGATTTAACTTTGATCAACTCTTCTGGAAAAAAATCATTTGCGTGTAAAAATAATAACTTTTCTCCAAAACTAAAATATACTTTTTTCTCATGAATTTGCTACATTTTTAAAGTACCACTTGTTTACCACTTATTTAAAAATATATAGTTAAAAAAAAATACTTGATCGTTAGTCGACACATTTATCTTGAGTCAGCCTCAACTCTATGAATCAGATCTCCCAAATAAACGCCTTATCAAGTGGCCCACGCCAAACCTCCTTATCACCCCAATTAAATGCTCTCTAAAACAACAAGCCGATGCGAAAAAAAAAGAGCAGCTCTCAATCTCAACCTCCATCGTAAGTTGCAACAATAAAAATAGAAAGTATCACGACTGCACACTCAACAGTCCTCAACACACACACTCACACACAGTCAGCCTCCAAATAGCGGGCGATTTCCCAATGCTCTCTGCACTCCACCTACAAAATCCGTGGCCCAAGAAGGAAACAAAAGCCAGCGTCGGCCCATTACTCGCGAAGGCGTTAAAGGAGTAACAAAAAAAGGAAAACCGAGGAACCTGCTCCAAATTCACACTCGCAGTGCGTTACGCTACACACCGCGCTCGCCGAGCTCTCCGTGTATATCTATACAACAAAACCTTCCTCTCTCACGCACACAGACGCAGGCGTACTACATACTTTCACCAGCTCCATGATCCCATCCTACAGCTCTCAGCTCGTCGCTTAAAACTCCGTTCTAGTCTAGCTCGGCTGTCTACCGCTGGCCAACTTCGGCATCATCTCCTCGCCGAGTGCGGACGATGAGGCGCATTATCAGCGTCAAGGATGCCGCAGCAGCAGCAGCAACAGCAGCTCGAGAGTAACGGAGAGCTCCATTTTGGTAAACACTGGGGTCACGTGACGCCGACTAGGACGGCTCTCCTGCTCGCGCTCTCTGCCTGTATATATATATATATGCATACACGGATGCCTAAGCACACTTACATAGGCTGCAGGCAGCTCTACGATAAGCTAGCTCTCCGCCGAGAGCTATGCCACAGCTCGCTGGAGCCGTGACGCACAGCAGCGCTCTGCTATCCCCTGTATACTCACACCGATACCCACAGACACACACATACACGGAAATGAGGCTCTTGCCCTGTACAGAAACGGGCCAGGTCGGCCGAGAGAGAAAGAGAGCTTCGTGATAGATCGCGTTACCTGAGCGATGATGATCCGAAGCAGCAGCAGTACCGCCTACTAGCCGCTTTCCTCTGCCTCATCCTCGCTCTCTTCTTCTCTATCACAACGCGGCGAGCTCCCAGCACCTCCACGACTTGTCCTCGTAGACGACGCGGCGCAGTGCAGCTCTATATGAGAGAGCGCGTGTGCAGCCACGCGCGAGAGCTAGCCTCTCTCTCTTGGCCGGTGTCTAGTAGGCGTCTTCTCTCTCTGCGAGATGCGTCCCTCTCGGCTTGCCTAGGCGCACTAGCACTCTGAGAGCGCGATACGCGCCGCCGCTCGCATCGACGACGCACCAGCTGCCGCCGCCGCCGCGGCTTAATTTCTTCGCTCGCAGGCTATATGCTCCAGAGAGACGCGCGCGACGAGCTGTCTCTCGCGCGGCTGTATACCTACACCTTTCTCTAGCGCAGCTGCGCTCTGCGCTGCTCTGCGCGAGCTGTATACCCGCGCGCGCAGGTATGTTCCCCCCTACTTTTCGGGGGGAGATTAGCTGGGCTTTTTCGAATTTTCGTTGGGATAGGGGGATTTGGTGGAGCTGCGCGCACCTGTAGAGGGGCTGTGTGCGTGGATGGATGGGAGAGTAGGGTGAGATGAGATTGGGAAAATTTGATGAGCGGTCAGCGGGCTCTGAGATAGACGTTATCGGAGCGCTCGGTTTTTCGTAATATAACGGATTTTTCTGTTAGTTTTTAATATCGGCTCGTTTAAGTTTGCTATAATACACTGCTGTTACGCTGTATACACACGCAACTGATCGCTACATTATTACAAAATATAGTAAATCTGAAACGAACGCTTAGCGCTTCGTAACAAGCCACCGAGATCTAGATAACACTTTAATAGTTTATAAAAGAGCAGATCGCGAAGCTGTCGCGCAATGAAATCTCAATTAAGCGTATAAACACACCTCCGATACCTAGAATAAAGCACTCTTCTCGCGCGATTGTGTAAAAAGTACTTAAATCAGCATATAATGCAACGCGCCGTTTACTTGGCCTCTGTTGCACAATTTTTTTTCTAAGCCAATGGGTTCGCTGTCAGATACCACGCGTATATCTGTAATTGGGTATGTTCCCGTGTTACAAACGCGCGCAATCGCCCCATGTATCTTTTGTATCGACAAAAAATTAAGCGTTGCCGGGCTGGTTTCGCAACATTCGGCCGTTGCGAAGCTTGACATTGTGAAAATTTTAATAAGTTTCAATTAGAGCTGGATTTATTGATATGCCCGGGAAATCGCGCGAGGAGATCTGTATTTAAAGTCGAGGATTGAATTTGCTGTTAGGAAAAAGTATAATTAGCCGGTGGGTATCGCCCTGAAACATTGCCTACACGAATTCACCGAATCATCAATTAAAAAACGTAGAGTTTGGATTTATGATATCATAATAAGTGTGATACAATAGCTATTATGTTATATACGCGTGGCTTTGTGCTAGCTAATTAGACGACAGTGAAGCAGCCGTTGGCGTTGTGATGCTCAGCAGTTACTGTTATACATCTTTGTGTCGCTCTCTCATTCGCCTTTTCACAGTTTCTCTCCTTCCCTCGGTTAATCCGAGACGTCTTTATGTCCGATCAGTTTAATTGCACGGCCGCGTTTTGCTCTCCTCCTACACGTAACGGGTGTTTTGAATTTTTCGAATGCTACTTGCGGTTGGGAGATTGATATTATTGCGTGTATATCTGTGTGTATGAATCTGTAGGGATGGATCGATTTGATTTTGATTCGATTGATTTTTGGGCCAGTTTGGTAGATTTCGGAGTAATGTAGATTAGTTTTGTAGATCGTTTTGACAATTGTGGTGATTGGGATTGACAATTAGGTGCACAAACTTTTAATTACGTATTGGACTAAAACTTTACAGTGATACATTTTTTGACCGAAATGAGACACGTATTTTTACGTTTTTTCTATTAGATCCGAAGATCCTAAAAAATCTTGTCTATGTTGGACCTGAAACCTTTCCTTTAAATCCTCCCAACTTTGTTAGGAATTGTAATACGAAGTTGTTTAAAAAAAGAGCAATCAAAAATGGAAAAAGCCAGTTTTTACTTAACAATCGCGCTCTTACTTACAAATTTTCGAAAATGTTCATATTTACATTAAAATACATTCATATTTAAGAATATGCAATTTTAAAAAGAAAAATTAAAACATAATTTTAAAAAGTATTTCAAAAAGAATTTTATGCTCTTAAAAATGATATTAAGATATTTATGATTCAATAAACAACTACACAAGTAATTGAAGTAATTTATGAAGATTCCTGAAAAGAATTTACATATTAGCTTAAACGGTGTAATTTTCTAAATTTGCTTTAATCACTTGTATTTTT
>JAPYZA010003231.1:1815-24548 GCA_030522685.1 Eupelmus azureus | reverse complement strand
GGGGCCAGTTCCGCTCGAGTAGAAACTTTGGGCGCTCGCAGCCCCGAGAGCAGCGCAGAGCGAGTACGCGCGATGTGTACGAGCGCGTCATTGTGTCCCTCGAACCATTAAACTGCGATTTCTTCATGCGGCTCGGGGATGATATGCGGAGTACATCCCCCGCTGCTGTACACCAAATAGACGAAAAGCTCGAAAAGTGGGGTGAAAGTTCGCTGGGGCTTTTCCATTAGTCTTTGCCGTTCGCTCGACTTTCTCTCTCGCTCTTGCTCGCTCGCTGTCGTGCGGGGGCTTCTCTCTCTCCCTCTATCTTGGCTCGGAGCTCGAACAATGAGTTCGGCCGTTAGAACTTAATACCGCTGTAGAAGACGATGACGCATGTAAATCAAGCCAGCGCCAGCACCCACGCGCCGCGCGCGCTCCAAGCCGTATATTGCGCAGAGGCTATTCCGCGTAAGATAATATCTTACATCAGGTATTAGACGGAGGGTGAGCCGGCCCCTTGGGTGTCTCGCCGCCACCGCCCGAGCGCCTCTGTATACCTATACCAACGACAAATTGCCTAAATTTACGTATATATCGATGACCGCGCGCGACACCGTGCCAGCCTCATCGATTTTCCTTCGTGTAAAGCCGGAATAAGCGCCAGCACGCTCTTCCTTATTTTCAGGGAATTGACCGAGGGCGCGCTGCTGCTTGCGCCTTCTGGCCTTTAGCGCCGGAGATGACTCACTAATGAGAAGTTAAGTGTCGAAGGAAGCGCGTCAGCAACAAAGAGGATGGATTTATGAGTTCGATGCGGAGGACGCCTCTCGCTTTTTTTCTCTTTCTCTCACTCTCGCTTAATACCTCGCGTGCTCAGCCTAGCAAGAGTCGAGGCGCGCACTCGCGGCCGACGCGAATGAAGAAAGTGTAAGTAATACAATGGAATTATGATAATGCGCGTGCACGCATGCCCAGCCATTACGTGCGCTACGTTACACAATGCGCTAACGATTTTTACCCCCTATAAATCCGCTTGTTCTCTCTCGCTCTCTCCCGCTCTCGGACAACGCTGCGCTGAGATACTGCCAATGGTATTTCGAGCACTGGATTATGGCAGAGCTTTGCTCCATACACAGTATCTCTTATTGACACGCCGCTGCGACAACACGCGCGCGCATGCTGCATGTAGGCCGTGCTTGTTCGTCATGAATTTTTATTTACCGGCTGCAGCGCTTCCCCCCTCTCCTTTACCGGCGATTGATTTTTCCCGCCAAATGATGAGCGAGCGCTTGCCCTGCGAAATGCGATTATCGAGAGGTGAGACTGGACGATTGTTGATTTTAATTATTACGAAATTAAAACGCGATAATTGTTACGCGCCAAATTTACCGATCACACAATTGCGCATCGTTTTGTTTGGTTATTAATGTGCGTTTAATTTTATCTTGAAGTTTTTAGAAATGTAATTGATGCATAATTTGAATTAAACATTGTTTGCGTTAATAGTTTCAGACCCCTTGAGATAAAAGTATGATGTAATAAAGTGACTCATAAAATTGGAATTAAAGAACTGCTACTGTTATTTAAAACCTTAAAGCTATGACAATATTGACATTACAATGAACTTTATTTAGGGTTCACTGGCCTTGAGTTAAATTCTTTAAAAGACCACGCTAATATTCAAATTAGTATTTCCATCATGGAATATCCGCACAATAGTGCGTCATCTTCTCGTAATTTCTCTGTCTTCATTTTGGGTGGCCTTTTACACAGAATTAATTTAAATTAGAATGCCAGGGATTCTCTTATAAAGAATGTCATTAGAATCACTTACCGTTCACATATGTCTCTCGCGTCATGTGTATACTAGAACCGAAATAACGTCTTGAATAAAATTCTAACCTTTACTGGAAATATATTTTTAACGGGACTCTTGTTAATATTGGAAAGTAAAGTGAATGCATTTATTATGATTGTCTTTCTCATTGAATAAATCTCATTGACAATAGTAATTGTTTGAATCTATTGATATTTTCGTCGAAATTTCCATGGATATTAATTATAAACTACAAACGACTGAAATCCGGCATTTGTATGTTCAATATTAACTCGTGTATGCGCTCAGCTCGTGATTCCTCCTCCATACTTACAAACATATAACGAATATACAACATCCCGTGCACACCAGTCGCGAATTCAAAATAGATTTGCCCTGTCGTGAATGACATTTAATACAACACAGCATGCCCGTAATGACGTGCGACGTGAGCCTTGCAAATATCACCGGTATCCACACCACTCCTTCATATTAATATCTATTTATATACTTTGTTCATTTTACGAGTGCTGCGCTCGAAAAAGAGTTTGAGTTCTAATTCCACACGTGACTGACATGTGGAAAACATAAAAAATTTTACTGCTTTTAAATAAATAGCTTTACTAAATAAAATTGTTTTTATATTAATTTTCTTTCTACAAGCTTTATGGCTATATAAATAAAAGTGACAATATAAAGATAACATCATTTTATAATACTGCTTAATAAAAGCAGATTTAAATTTCACGAATTATTTATTTCATTTCAATCTGAAGAGAAAATCCTACCAAAAAGACTAATAACACATAAAAATAGCAATATAAAAATGTTAAAATGATAACACGTATTATCTAAAATTACGTAAGATGCATGTATTTTTTTTATTTTTAATTTGAAAAAAGTGTGTGTAATTATTTGTTTAGTATATTTTGTATAGCTTTTGAAGGTAATAATAATTAAAAACATTCTTCCATTTTTCATCATATTTGTAATTTTCTAAACAAACTATTGAGAGCAAATTTTTCATAACGTTTCACGAATATTTGACGGAATGCGTATAAAACGAATCAAGGGTTGTCACAAAAGTGTTGAGAAAGTCATATGTGTGTATAAACGTTGACTTAAATAAGCTTAAACCTCTCAAAATAACCCAGTGCTCATCGTAGACTTCTGAAACCAGAAACGCCGAGGAATTTATAAGGATTTAAAATTCACATACTTCAAGACACTTTTATCGAAAAACATTTTAATAAAAATAATGCAATTAAAAAATAAATATTTTAAAGTCCAAAAAAACATGACTAAAAAATTACTTGATATTATTTTTCAACTTATCTCAATAATTATAATATTAATATATTATTACAGTTATATTATTAATTTAACATTAATGATTAATATATTCTTAAAACATAAACTTTTTTATTACATTTTGATAGTGATAACAATTTTTGTCAATATTTAAAAATTAATAAAATATCTTTAAAAATTTGCTAAAGAAAAAAAAATAGATGTACTATTATAAATCAGAAGGCAAAAGAGTTGAAGCTAACTCGATGGGAAATGGTGAACGATAATTATTCTTTCTCATGAACGACTCAAGAGAGAAACGATCTGAGAAAATTTCTTTATAGGTCCCAAGAGAGTATTTCAAACCTAGAGACATTCCTTTGTGGCCATACTTCTTTTCTCAAGACCAAAAGAGTCCCGCGCGCGCGGTAGCCTGATAACAGTACCTCAAACGTGATTGCGTGGAATGAATGTGAAATTGAAAAACAATGCGAGAGCCGAAAAAGAAGTAAGCAGGAGACAAGAAACCGTGGCATATTACGATTTTTACAGACAAAAAAAGAAAAACACACAACACAGCCACAGCTTTCCGAGTTTTCGGGAATACTGCGACGCGCGATGAGTAAGCTCGGGGGCATCTATCGTCTCTCTGTCTCTCTCTCTCTCTCTCTCTCTTTCCCTCGTTTTCCAAAGCACGGTATAGTGGAAAAAGAAGAGGAAGATATATAGAGAGCTCTGGCAACTTGACAAGCCTGTCTTGTCCGATTCTTCTTGGGTGCAAGCGAGAGAGAAAGAGATAGAGGCGCCGTGCTTCGTATTTGTATGAAAACAAAGCGCTTCCTGCGTGCGCGACGTGCTTCGAGGAGACAAGCACCTCTTCTCTCGCCTCTCTCTCTCTCTCTCTCTCTCCCTCTCTCACTTCGCGAGGGAAGGAAGTGTGACTTTTGTGCGGACTTCAAAAGGGACATTCTCTTGTGTACACGGCTTATGAGTCCGCAAGCCTCTAACATCGACCTCTGACTGTGTGTAATAGACACATAATGACCGAGGACCACTCTGTTGAGTATGGATACTAACTAATCTGAAAATCCATAGCCATGTGATCTTCATATATATAAAGAGCTTTGAGATTATTTCTTTCTAAATCTATTTAAATAGTTTTGTAATTTTTTATATTTTTAAATAATAGGCTAAATTATAAAACCGCATATGAGGATGAAACTCGGGAACTCCGCTTAACCATTCTTTTGCAGATTTTCAAAAATTTTTGGTGCAATCTTGAGTTCACCATCTTAAGTTGTATAAAATTGTGGTGCTGTATTAATATTTTTCGAACTCAAACTTAAGCATTTTTTGAGAAAATGAACTATAACTTTTAGGATTATATCGTAAGTTAAATTTAAACCATGGAAAATGCTGTATTTTGAAATTTTGTTTACGACCTTTTCCTAATAAATTTCTAGATCAAATATTAAGCTTTTTAATATATTTAAAACTTAAACAAGATAACTTTACTGCTTATAAAAGTATCTTTGCAAATTTTCAGCGAGTTCTGATCATGTGTGGAGTGATAGTAAATTTTAGTATATATAGTCGTACTACTTATTTCGTTGCCTGTTTTAACTCTCAAACGAAAGATAAAAATATACAAAGTATTATTACTAGCAGTTATAGCCATTGTTATATTTTCAAACTATAGTTAATTATAATAATTAACTATTCTTCGACCTTGAATGATCGATATTGTAATTATAAACCGACGTACGTGGAATCAATAACGTCACATAAACATTTTTAAACATGAAAAGTATCTTTTAAAAAATATTCAGAAGAAACAACTTAGTCATCAGGATTTCGAGATGTGAAAATCTTTGTAGTATATGTCAATAAATTAAGTACGCAAATCAATTGTAATAAGTTAAGTAAGTGATTAACACTTGTCATAGAATTGATAGAATTGATAAATCATAGAATTGATAAATGGAGATTTGAAAGTATTAAAAGTAAAAAGAATGCGTAAAATTGACATTTAACATAACACATTAGTTAATTAATTAAAGTCGCACACTAGATAAACTTTTAAATATACTTTGTTCAGTAACTCAATTTGTTTTCCAAAGAATAATAATTTGCTTATACAATGTATTTATGATTCCTTATAATTATATTGCAAATATTTTTTTTTAAAATGCAGAATTTATGCAATGGTTTTTTAGTTACATTAATCTGTGAAATTTATTCTTTTCCTACGATCATTTTAAATGAAAAGTGGTTGAATATTTTAACAAAACAAATCGTACAAGATTTTAATCCTTATGAAGTAGTAATTTTTAATAATATGTATAAAAATGTGTATGAACAAAATAAAATTGCCAAAAAATTAATAGAAAATCTCCCCACAATCAACTTCTATTTAGAATTTGTTCAATCTTATGATAATAATAAATTATTACTATCTCAAGTTCCAAATCCGCCATTATATATAATTATGTGTGATTTAGTCGATTATAATTATCTGGAAGATTTATTTGATTTTATTGTTAATAAGTCACCTACGTCTGTGCGGCCAAAATGTTTAGTTATTTATTTGCAAGATGTCATAAAGAATAATAATAATTTGACTAAAATTTTTCAATTTGCTTGGTCAAAAAATTTTTTGGAATTGACATTTATTGAAATTCATTTTAATAAACAGTATATTTATCACTATAATCCATTTTTTAATAATTTAAGCAAAACTCTCTTTCAAGCTAACACTAAAGTATTTCCTGACAAGTTGCGTAATGTCAATAAATATGTTTTAAAGACTACTACAATAGATAATCCTCCATTTTTTAGTATAAGGAATGAAAATGGATCAATAGTCATTCGAGGCCTTAATTTTATTTTAATGGAAATCGCACAAAAATTGTTGAACGTTACTTTCATTGCTACTCAACATTTTGAAAAAAATAGTTCACAAACAGTAGCTGAACGAACAATGTTTGATATGTTGAAAAGTGGAAAAACACAAGTTCAGTTAATGCCAATAATTTTAAGAACAGCTAGTGAATTTTCTTACGTAGAAGTAGGTGATGAGTGTGAAAAATACGTTGCGGTTGTACCGGTTCTTCGCACGCCCAAAATGATAATTTCTGGAGGAATCATTAGTTATGCATTGATAATTCCTTTTATGACCACTATTTTAATGTCAATTTTGCAGGTTTTAAGTGTTACCAAATGGAACTGGGCATTTACTATTATTTTTAGAGCACTATTTGGAATAGTCATAGCTGATCATCCTCAAAAAACTTTCGACAAACTAATTTTCCTCGGTTTCGTTTTTGTTTCAATGACTTACTCTAATCAATTCTATTCGGGCATGGTAACAACAAATATTAACTTTCATGAAGTACCTTTTAATACTATGAAAGATTTAGATGCATCAGGTTTATCTGCTTTTTATGATGGATTTGGTAATAAACGAATTTTTGATAATAATGATGATCCATATGTCAAAAATATGATACCTAAAACGTTTGAAACAAAAACAAACAGTACATGCATTGAGAAACTCTTAAAGCAGAGAAATGTAATTTGTTTAACAAGTATTTATATAGCTAAAATTTGGATTTACAAGTATCGTAACAAAGATGGGGATGCGGTGTTTAAAATTGCTGAACCTTATATCTCTTGTGATAGGTTAGCATATATATTTGACAATGGATCTCCATTTATTAGGAGATTGTATAATATTTTTCAGAAAATTCATGCATCTGGAATTTCACGAAGACCATTTAACTTAAGAGATTATGTTGGAAAAACCAATTATTCTAAAGAAGCGCAAATGCCTAAATATGATTTATCTAAACAATTAATTTTAATTTTTCTCACCGGAAATGTCTTAAGCGTTTTCGTATTTTTAATAGAGAAATGTATTAAGGTATATAAAGCTGCAAAAATTTCTATGTAATAAAAATGTAGATTGTAGAATTACAAAAATGTATTATATTTTCGTAGAGTAGTATCAATTCCTACTTTTCACTTGCAATCATATTCATTGTTATAATTGTTATTGTAGTTTTATTGGGCCATCTGTACCTTACTTTAGGTATAATCATATTTTTTATAAATCTAATAAATTAATCAGTTTCTGAAGTAATATGTATTGCTTTTATTAAATAGAAACTAGAATTGCATTTTAAGATAATTTTCTAATTTTTAATTAATAAGATTAATTTGGCAAGAGATATTAAAAAAAATAATTTTCATATTGTAAATTGCAAAATAATCACTGTTCATTACTTCATTAAACGAATAACTTGAAATAGACTTATACCTCATGCTAATTTGCAGTCGCGTATTTTTAAAACTTTTGTATGTTCATATATGCTGGTCAAGTAATATAAGAACAGCTGTGAAATGTAAAAATAGTGCACCTTACAATGTGTCGCAAGCAGTATTTTCATTCCGTCAGCGACAAATAATACAACATGAAGCTGAATTTGAGTTTACAATGGACATAAACGTAGCCGTAACGAAAATGTACAACCTCACGTACGGGAATTCTGTTAAAGCTTTGGGCACGGTGTGTGCTCGAAAAATAACCATGTCCCCCATAAAAAATCTGACGCGTGATGTTTTTAAATTGTTTAAGTCTCACTCATGTGATACGACTATTACTTGGACTTTACGATGTTTTGCTATTTTGTAAAAGTGCTTACATTCGAAGAATAAATAAGCGAAAGATGGGAGAGAAAGAGAGAGAGAGAGGGAGAGAGAGAGAGAGAGAGAATAGAAATAGAAATTCATTCTTCTACATGTCTAATGAATGCTAGAGATCCTTTTAGATTTTATTATATATATATTATATCTGTGTGGTGTATTAAAAGATAAATTAACATTATTTTTTATTTAATTGAAATCCTTATTTTTTTTATCTTACTTTTATAAATGTAAAATATGTCATAAAGATTAATGGCATAGTGGATATATTTTTTTATGACATAAATTAAAAGATACAATCAACTTAAATATGTGGAGAAATTGATTACAGCTAAATTAAATAAAATCTGTAAATTCATTACTATAAGTAATTTTCTACTGTAATAATAAAATGTTTTTGTTGCTCTTTGGTAAAAAAGAAAAATACATAGGAGAAGAAAAAAATAATGAACTAATTGCATCTTGAAATGCAAATTATTTATATTTTTTATCTTGTATTTTTAATATACGTATATTTCATTTAACATTAAATAATTATTTTAGTAACTTGACCGCGTCTATATCTAATCAATTTTTGTTAAAATTTATACTAATTCCAATAAAGAACGTACTAGATAAGGTAATTTACTATCTCAAATATAGAATTATTAGCGCACTTTCTTCATATTTACGATCAAGTAGATTTCCTACTGGCGCAAATTTCGCGTGACTAAGTCTTCGCAGAAACAATTTCTCACGGCGCTATGACTCTCGTATGAAATACAACATAAACATATCGCATCTCTCTTAGGGAAAGGCGAAAAATGTGTAATTGCTCAAAGGGCCCCCTTGTTGTAATACGAATGGGGCATTTTGTAGAGCTCGAGCGAAATGAAGACGCGAATGAGCGCTGTGCAACGTCTCCTTGTCGGCATTTAAAAAAATTTGCTCCCAATCGTCTTCGCTTTTAATGCACCTCGTAAAAGTCGCTTCTCCCCCCGCCGCCGCCGCCGCCGCCATAACAGCTCGCGGCCCCCGTAGAGTCGCCTAAGTAGATTACGTCTCAAGGAAAGTTTTATGATAATGCGTCAATAAAGCATGCCCGCGCCGTCGTCGCTTGAAAAACCCTCCCTCCCTCCTCGCTCGCCTGCTTCCTTCCTTCCTTCCGCTAGAGAGAGGCGTGGAGGGCTGCTTTGCGCGCTGTGACGCAAAACAAAGATGAGCCCCGGAAGGCAGCCAGGGAGAGTGAGAGGGAGAGAGTAGAGCTCTCCTCTGGAATATATAAGCCAGGCGACAAAAGTTTTTGTGTCTACTCTCTTTCGTTCCTTTAACTATTTTCGCCGCGCAGAAGAGCTTATAATCCAGAGAGCTGGCCTGCACCTTTAGTTATTTTGAAACAAACGGCTGCGTCTTTTCTTCGTTTTTTATGACGCGTTGTTGCTAAGCTACGAGATTACGCCTGAGACGTGCACCTGAATACGTAAATATTTAAATGTTTAAAAATAAACATGACTGTCAACCATGCATTTTGCTATTTTTGTTCCTCCCTTTTCATTTTCTAATTTTCACTGATTAGTTATGAAATCGTTAGATAATTTTATAATTAAACAGAAATATCGATATACATATACCTAAAACGTAAAGTACAGTCGACATTGAATTTCGAATTTCAATCTCGGGATTACAAGGATCTAGGTAGCTACTTTATACTAATTATGTTGCAAGTCTAAAGTTGAAATATAAATCAGCGCTCTGAGCCCTCTCTTCGCTCCTGTCACGAGGGTTAGAGCTTCATTTCTTCAAAGTACTGCCGTAATAAATAGGGAGGTAACGTCGGTTATCACGGAAAAAGGATGAGCTCTTATAAAACTTATTTTCCGCCCACAGAATGTTTTATCAAAATTAAAAATGTTTCAAAAGCAAATTTATTACTAGTAGACTATGTTTATAAAAATTATTTTTAATAACTTGATATTTCATTCTTTGAAAATAATAGAAAAGTTAGTTTTAGTAAATTGTATTTAATTGTATTCTATATAGTCCTTGTAGATCGTATAATTAGATTATCAATGAACGTTTTCTCTTAGTCAGTAATAGTTTAAACGAGTTGTCAATAACTTAGTACACCTGGTAATTACATTTTTATTGGTTGAATAAAAGTAATTTTTATAATTGACTTTATTTATTTGCAAAGCAACGTATACTTTGAGTTATAATTTACAATCCGAGAGTGCATTGATCGCAAACTTGAATTGCTTTACTTTCAATTACGTATTATGCGGTACACTAAAAGAACATTCAAGCGTGCATGAGCTATTTGAAATCTGCTGAACAGCACGTTCACAATAGCAAATAGCCGCCCAGCTCTAATATTACCCTGAACAGAGAGAACGAAGCAAGCTCCATACATCCATAGTAGAGCAGAGAAGCCGCTCTCCGAAATTCGATTGACCCAAAAGCCATACAACTTTTTCGGCATTATCATGCTTTACGGAAAAAGGCGGGCTCAACAGACAGAAAACAAGCATTAAACTCCCATAACACGCTCCCAATTCCCCAGACGCCCAATACGAACCTCTCGATTCTCGATGAGCTCGAGGTTCCCAAAAAAATGCCAAACAAAACACAGAATCACGCTCGGAAAAGCCCAGGCCCCGTAAACTATATGGGCTCTCTCCAGCCGACTCCCTCAAGAAAAATCCATCATCTTTGCGCGCGCGCGGCTAATCCTCTTCTTTCGGGTCAGCGAAGCCGAGCGTCACCAAGAGGATCTCTCTCACCTATACGCAGGGAGCAGTCTCCGCATCTATAGAGAGGTATAGCCAGAGCCCTACATGCATGTATCTATATAGTGTGTATAGGAACGTAGGAGTATGCCCGCAAAGTCCATATATACAGGCGCGCCGCGGGGATTGACAGCGTAACGCGAGTAAGAAGAGTGGTAGCACTTGGCTCGCGGCGATTTTCATAGGTTGACTATAGGCGGCTTAGTCCTCGCTACATAAGCTACTCCCGCTCTCAGTATAGAGGGAGAGATAGTCTCGCTCGCGCGGCACGCGGCGTGTTTGCTTATTTTGTCTCTCGCTCGCTCGCAGCTCGAAGCCGGTCGTTTGTCAGCGTTGGGCCTATTTATATCGGCTGCGCTCGCTCGCCGCGGCGGCGGCGGCGGCAGCGCAGCGGTGACAAATGGGCCTAGTCCCGCGGAATACCGAGCGCGACTCTGCGCGCGCGCGCGAGCGAGCGAGCGAGCCTGTATATATACCTATAGACGCGAGCGAGTGAGAGCCCTTTCTCTCGATCGCAACCGCCCGCTGCTTCGCATAGCACACGCAGGCTTTATAATATACGCACGAGAGGAGCAGCTCTCGGGCGCAGTTTAGGCGTGACAATCCGGCAGCTGCATGGGCGGCGCGCGCTAGGCCTTATCGAAGGCGGATCCGAGTCTGCCGGAAACAACGTTCCAAACTCCTCGTCCCTCTCTCGCTCTCGAGCCCTGTTGCTGCTTGCTCTCGCTCCCTGCAGCAGCAGACACTCCAGAGTCTTGTCACTCTTTTTCTCTCTCGCTTTGACTCCCCCTTTTCTTTTATCTTCGGCTCGTGCCCGCGTCTCTCTCTCTCTCTCTCTCTCTCTCGCTCTCTTTCTCGAGGGAGAGAGGCATATAAGACACACGAGCGACGCGTGCTCCGTGTCGCGGTGTTTTGCTTGTCGCACCGAGCCGCGACCTCGTTTCGCCGCCTCTCTTTTGCTCCGCGCTCGCGCGCTATTTTTCTTATTTTCCAAGAGCCTTAGAGTGCTCTCTCTCTCTCTCTCTCGACTTTTTTTCGGAACTATCAGTCAGAGCCGCGAGGAGTCTGACGGCCAACAGAGAAACAGACAATGCCGCAGAACGAGAGAGAGCGCGTCTTACAAATAGTACAAGCCTGTAGGACAAACCGATTGCGCGCACAACATTACGTGCTTGCAGAGCGCCGGCCCACCTATAAACATCAGAAAGAGAAAGAGACGAGCTGCGCGCCGGCAGCAGCAGGGAGAAAAAGAGTCAACGGGGGGAGGAGAAGTGCCAGTTCGCCGGCGCTTCTTTTGGTCTGACAAATTAATCCGGCGCGCTTTATCGTCGCGCGAGAGCGCAAAAGCGAGAGAGGCCACTCTCTCTCTCTCTCTCTCCCCCTGCGAATGCAACTGAACAGTGAATCACTCTTACACAGAGTATGTGTGTGTGTGAGTGTGTACGCGCGAAGCCAGAGAGCCCGAGAGTGCAGAGCCGATGCCACGCTCGGATAACGTCGCTGAAAAATACAGCGCAAGCAGGAGCGCTCCGGGAAAATGGCCGTTTCGAGAAGCAAAAAGAGACCTCGTACCCGCGTATTTATATGTATGGCCAGAGAGAGAGGCAGAAAGGCTCAGAGAGATGAGCTTTTGCACCCACGCGCGTTTGCAAAGTCGCACCGCGTAATTGATAAGATATCGGGAGACTGGATTTTTTGGAGGGCTTTTGCGCTTTTTTCGAAATATACGATTATACTTTTGCCGGGTTACGGCTGCTGTAAATCATTTGCTGCTGGATGGATATTTTTTTAAATTTTTAATACTCCTGGTTTATTTTTTCGAGCTTTATAGTTGTATAAAATATTTATGACGGTTTTTTTGATAACGGTGAATTTTAAATGTCGGTGACGCTTTGTAGCGGACTTCATATAAGTTATTGTTTTAAAGAATTTGTTCGATTTAAAATCCTTTATTACGAAATTTCGCAAAGCAGACTTTACAAGACTCCAATAGTAGGAGAAGTGCGGAGTCATCGTTTTCTATTGGTTTTCAATTTCTTTAGAATCCTTTCTATAAGGAATCCTATCCTCAATGGCCTCATTGTACACAAATACGTTTTTCTATTATATCCTTTCCACTACAAGAATTAAATTAAATTCAATTGTTATTTACGGCGTACTATTTAAAAGTTTTAATTCTCTCAGTTTCTACTAAAGTAAATTGAGTAATCCATGACGGCAAAATAATTTTGTAGCCTTTTCGCCAATAAACCCTTCTTTCAAGCAAGGAATTCATCTTGTTTGTAAAAGATTTGCCAGCAGTGCCTTAAAGGCGAAAAATGTCCAAAGCTTTTCTCAGAGCGGCGCCCCGTCCAGCTCGTGCACTGACAAAGAAACTGAAATCGCTTTTTTCGCAGCCTCACAAATCTTGGAAACAATCATGCAAACCGTTTCCACTGAAATATTCATAAAGCCGCTGCCGGCCGGTGGGGCGCAAAAATTTATCGTCCTCAAAAGTTTCAATAATTTAAAAAAACTGCAGCCCCCCATCCGAGCGCGCGCGCGCGACAGTAAAAGAGCGCGCGGCCCGCCAAGAAATAGGGACGGAGCAGTAATTCTAAGAGCGGGCGAGAGACGAGTTATAAGGGGGTTGCATTAGTACTCGCGAGCGATACACCCACACTCTTGCCGAGCGAGCGGCCGTGACGCGGCGGCAGCGAGACCGATAGAGAGAGGGAGAGAGAGAGATCGAGAGCGGGAGACGTTGATTTATCGTCAATTTACTGTATCGGAATAAAGAAATCTGATTTCCGGGTTTAACGGCTCGGATTGGCATTGGTACCGAGCCAGCGAAATCGATTGAATCTTCGGCTCCGCGAGAGCGCGAATTTTCCTCGCTATATATGTATAGTCGCGTGTACGTACACGGAGCTATATCCCCCTATGAAATATGATTGGAAATAATTAATTACGCGCGCCGCCGCCCTTTCTTTTTCTCCGCGCGCGCGCAGAGTTGGCCGAGCGAGCGCGCACTATGTAAATAACTGTAAAGCGAGCCAGTGCGCGAGAGGAGAGATGCTTATCTCATTAATATCGCTGCGTGCGCGCGAGCCTGCGAGTGTCCACGCGAGGATTTATGCGTTTCAGTTAACTTTTCGGAAAAATGCCCGCCAGGCGAGAGGCAAATCCAGAGATGTTTTAGTTAATTGAAAGATGTTAACGCTGAATTTAATAATAGGATTTGGCATTCAGCGGGCTTTCTATTTACTATTGATTAACGCCGGGGACTGAGAAACGATTGGAATGCGACGTTTATTCAGTGAAATTATTGCCGATGTTTATTGAAACGGGAAAAATATAACGCTCGCTACGTGCGCGCAATCGTTAAGTCTTAACAACCTTGTTAAATGTTGAGTCAAAATGACGCTTCGAAAATTATTGTTGGCTTATTCTTGTTGTGTTGTGCCCGACGATTTAAGTTTAATTAATGAAGCTGCCGCCGAGCTGATGAGCGGAACTCGATCATCATTGTAATTGATTTTCTTCAAAATCATAAGGAAATTCTCGTTAATCAAGGACCAGTGACTTGCGAGAACCGGCGTGGATTATAGCTACACACACCAGGACTCTCCTGACGAGCTACCCTCTTAACGAAGGAATGCACTCGACGATTGCCCGTTATGCTCAACAAGCCCAACTTAAATACTTAAAATTTAAACGTTTTAAGCTTCCCTATAAAGTGCTAACGATTTTTTACTCATGATTTTACGCATTTTAAGATAAAAAAAACTAATAATAAAATGTTTGTGTCGTTATCGATTTTCAATAAAATAATAAAATATAATCAATATATTGATCCAACATACATATAGCCCTAATAACAATTGCTATAATAACCATAAGTACCTAAAGTATATAGCTTCAGACTATTTGTTCTCGAAAACTCATATACTTCACATCCAATTATCCAGCGAAGTGGAGCTGCAGTAGTTACGGTGACTGGGCGCGCGCGCGCAAATTACGTATTTGCGATGTACCGAGCGCACACTTTCTTAGTGAATAACTGCAATTGCTATTGAAGCTAGCAACAGCAGCGAGAGAGAGAGAGTCTCCCTCTCTCTCACTCGCTGGTGTAGGACGTCCTCCTGTTCTCGTCACTCGAGCACGTGAATGGTCCTGCACTGACAAAGGGTATTCAGAAAGCCGCGCAATTATTTGCGACTATTGACTAACGGCGCATTACAGCAATTAACTCGTTCCTACGGCTACGAGACCGTACACAGCCTGACGAGGCGATGCGATGACGATTCGACGACGATAAAATAAATTCAATACGCCAAAGTTATACGCGATGCTTTCAGCGATGAAAATTCCGCTTGGTAATTGTTTGGCATTTGCGCGGCCGTCAATTTCCACGACAAATTATTTCGTTATATATAAGTATATACATACAGGAGTGTGACTCGTGAATAATTGAATTATATTTTCAGTGCAAGAAAGGAAAAGCAGACGCGTCGCTTTGCAATTTTTTTTTTCAATTTTAAATCAGTTCAGGCACGGTAATCAGGCTGAAAGTCCGGGTGGTTTTGCGCGGGCGAAACGTTGGCTCCGGCGCGATAAAGTTTGGATCCGTCAGACTTGATATTTACGACACCGCTGGCTATGCGCGCGGGCTGCGTAAGTAACGACTCTGTAGCGTAGGTGCTTTTTGGTCATGCGCGCACGCTCGTCGTTAGTTACGCGAATATTTTTTTTACATTGTGAAATTATTAAAGCCGATTTGCGTATGTGAGTTTAAAGGAACGAAATTGCGCGCAATGAAAATGATGTAGATGCAACGATTACGTGCTTACGCTGAGAGGCGAATCAGCGCCACGAGTAGTGATTATTATTGACTTCATAAATAAATATGAGCTATTTTGTTTGCAGTTTTTTTTTTTTTTTTTTTTTTGTAATACTGAAAAATATTGACTCTGCGCGCTATTTAATCGTAAATTTACAACACTGAATGCTCAAGAGTGAATTTTTGCAGTTTTAATATTTTAGTTGCTGTTTATTGTTTTAATAAATTTGAAGTCTTAATTATACCTCTATTGTATGTATCAACGACAAAAAAATTTGAAAAATATATTTTTACATTCATAAAAATTATTCATCGCACAGCAATGGTTTGTCTAAAAGTTTGTCAATTAAAAACTTTCTTCAATTATTCAGCAAAAACATTGCAAACAATTTTTAACGAGACAACAAAAAATTTATATTCGAAAACAATGTTTCTCTTTTTGTGTTAATTTTTTTGTCACGCTACAAGTTTCAAATCTAAATAACTAACTTCACTAAGCAATTAAAGCGTAGAAAAATCGTCGCAATTTTCCGAGATTTCTGGAACTTATCAAGCGTACTCGTAAAGCTCTCACAGAGATTTGACAATTGAAAAAGGACGAATTTCTCTCTCTTTTTCTGTATAAATACGTGTGTGTGTGCGCATGTGAATGTGTATATAATATTTCCATCTGGTCGAAGAATGACATTCCGTGCGTCTCGTTCCTGCAAAAGGAAGCCGAAAGGAATAGCCGAAATGCAAGACATTCCGCTCGTTCTTATTCCGGTGTATATATATATAGGAAAAAGGCGGGCAGAAGGAAATAAAAAAAGGAAGGCGGAAAGAAAGAATAAAAAAGGGAAGCTCGCGCGCGCGATCGTGCAAAGGTTTTAGCTTGGGGTTGAGGTTCGCCCGCTCCCTTAAGCGTTTCCGAATGTCATTTTGATCTTTTCATTAATATTCCGTTGTATAGTGTCCCTTGACGTTTCCCCGGAGAGCTCTTATATTCGATCACAAGCTCTCTCTTCTCCACTCTCCCTCCTTCTCGCTCCTCTTCGATATCCTCTTTGGTTTTTTTTTGCCTGAACGTGGTGGCGGTGGCGGCGGCGGCATAATGCTTTGGGGGTTTGGGTCTATCTCGCGTCAACTTTAGAAGACTATATATACGCGCGATATTGCGAAAAGCCAAAGGTTTAAGTCCGCTGCTGGTCTGCTTCTTTCTCTCTGTGATTCTCCAGGAGGCTCGCGGCCATTCGGCTGTAGGGACATCTTCTCGAGTGTGCGCGTCGGCTGAGTGCCGAGAGAGCGAGTGAGAGAGAGAGCCTCTGCACGACTAAAACGTAAAACAAACGAGAAGAGGTTCTGGAGATCTTCGTCCCAAGAGCGTAAGGGTCAGTCTACAATGGACTGTATGTGTGTGTATGTGCTGAAGCTCTTCTTGTGTTGCTGACGTGAAGCCAAGGCTCTTTGTCTCCCAACTCTGCGAGCCTCTCGCTGTCTGTCTCTCTGTCTATCTGTCTGCCTGTCTTTCTTTCTCCTTTCCTTCTTTCTTACACTGCCGCCACTGCCGCTGCTGTTGCTGCTTTCTGATGTGCACTTGTGCTCGAAAAAGTAAATGGGACAACAGAATGTTTTCGGCTCCGCAAGAAGCTTTGGCTTTGCTACTCTCCAGAAATCTTGGTAATTGTGAAAAAATGCTTTTTCTTCTTCCCCAGTAATTGGTGCGTTTGTTATCTGATAATTATGGAAAGGGCGAAATAAAGCCACTTAACTATAGGCTGCACTCGACTCTTATAGTTCTATATTACGATAAATAATGTAGAAAAGCTTTTTATTATAGCAGCTACAGTAAGGAGGCCTTGTGATGTAAAATCAAGATACTTTGTCTGATACTGTTAAACTAAAAAGACATGTCTAATTAAACCAGTAGTAATGCCTGAGCATGGTAAGACATTTAGATTTAAAAATATTCCATGAATGTTTGTAAACTATTTTCTTAAATTAATTAGTTTTAATTTAAGTCGTGCTATTTAAATATTTTTAATTTCATATTTAAAGAAACTTTCTCGTATCAGGTTATCCTTTCAATTTTATATTTATCATATTTTTTTTTATATTTTTAAGAAATAATGTGTTTACATTTTAGTGCTTTTGCCTTGGAAAAATGTTGATGCAGAAAATAAGTTGAAAAAGTTTATTTAAGGAACAATTTGGAAAGCCGTATATACGCTCGGCTTGAGAAATTGGAACATCTCCAATATAGCAGAAACCATCGACGCGAGCTACTCTCTTAGTTCTCTCGCATGGCGAAACTTGGGCAAGCCATATCTCAGTGAAGCGAAAAGCGTGTACACGCGGTACATTCCGTAGCGCGCCACATATCCGTAAAATCATTCGGCTCCGACTCTTCCCACATAAACACATCCACTATAGATCGACCCTAACATAAGACCCTAGCCCGCTCTCTCTTTCTCTCGCTCTCTCCCGGCGAATCTACGGAATAACTGCACACTGCGTTGCACGCTCAGCTAGCTATCCAAGAAGAAGAAGAAGAAGAAGAAGAAGTAGGAGAAGAAGACGCTCGCGCGCGACAACGACGACCACGACGGAGACGGCGCGTGTATTGTGGAGGTACACTCGCGCCGGGTTTCTCGCTAAGAAGGAGGAGGAGGAGGAGGAGGAGAAAGAGAGAGAGAGAGAGAGAGAGAGAGATAGAGGGTCGACGAACCGCGCGCGTTCCTAGCCCAAGTTCGCGCAGTTGAACAAAGCCCGCTCGATTTATGTTATAGCCAGCGCTCGCTCGCTCCGCGCGTTATCGACATTATCTGCTCGCCACCTACGGCCTGTTCCCTCCGATCTACACGGACAGGAAGCTCTCTCCGAGCTTTCGACGCTTATACCCCCTCCATCAGCTCCCAGCGCACTCGCCTGCGCGCGCCCGCGCGAATTGATTTTCTAATTACGAAACTACACCGCAGGTAACAAACAACTTGAGCGGGGGGCGAAATCGCGCAATTAAGCTCTCTCCTCAATTTATCGGTTCTCAAGCCGAGATAAATCAAGCGGCCCGTCCGCCCCCGCTAATATCGCGTTTGACTGGATTTCCTTAGCTGTATACGCGCGCGACAGCCTGTCGTCGCGAGGCGGCGAGAGTTATTATTGTCGCACCCGCCCGCCCGCCAGCCCGCGGATTTCGAGCGATGATGGAACGTCGAAGAAGAAGTTCAGGGGGGAGCGAGTGCGCGACGCGTTATTGATGCGTTTTAGAATTATTCGGCGACGCTCGCGGAGAGATGGAGTTTTAATGCGCGAGCTTTTCCGCCGCCGGCTCGGAGAGAGAGGTGTTTTCGAATGGGATAGAGTTGTTTTTCCCCCATGGCTTTTAAGGTTTTATTTATCGTGGCGTAGCGGATTTAAAGCGTCTCTGTTGTCTCTTAAAAACGATGAAAAGAAGTCAAAACAATATTTATACTTTATGCCGGTGTAGCTCTGCACTTGAAATGAATAATTTTAGAACAAATAATTCATAGGAGCGCGGCTGCGACGAGAGGAGAAAGCTTTTACCGCGATATCGCTTTGATACATAGACCGTAAGACGCGCCAGTTAAACTTTCAAGCTCTTCCAAATATACGCCGAGAATTATTAATGAGCTGCGACTTGCTTGTTTGCAACTACTTACAAATGCAATATTTTCCTAACGGAAATAACTTTAATTACAGCTTATTTACACTGTATATACAAAACAGTTTAAAATTACAATGACAACAAATATAGTAACAATAGTTTGTTTCTTTGTGGCCTATTATATTATGTGCAAGGTAGATCGATAAAAATTATGACTTTTTCAAATATCTTGAAAGCGACAAGAAAAACTCGAGGAAAGAATAGTGATAAATGCATCTTTAATCTACTTCACTCTATATCCAGTAAATTGAGTGGCTCATCTATTCCAAATGGCTCCACGATTCACCGGCCGACGCGACTAACCGCTCGCACCACATCTTTTTAACCATTAACAAGCCCCTCTAGCACCCTATTTTTAAGTGCAGCAGCCGGCCCACATAACCTCGGAAGCGAGCAAGAGCGAGAGAGAGAAAGCCGATGTTAACGCTACCGCTGCGCCGCATTCTTAGCAGCCACCTTTCACCCCATAATTAGTTCCAGCTATTCTCATTCCGCGGCGCGCTCTTCTAATGATCGTCTTTTTTTCTCCCTTTCTCTCTCTCTCTCTCTCTCTCCTCCGCACTTCAAAGTAATCCCCGTTAAACAGTGGCCTCGCCAGCAGAAGGCTTTCGCCGATAAAAAGGAGCAAAAACGCGCTGTACGCGTTGCCCGATAAAAGCGCGAAAATCCTTTTAATATTCTCAGCCGAGGCGCGAGATACGAAAATAGCCGCGCGCGGCGCACGAAAGATAAAAGTGCGAGAGAGCGCGCGCGCGTGTGTGTAAGTGCTCAGCCGACGTAATGATCCGCGACTGGACGCAGCGCTTAAGTGCTTGTAATAATGTGATTAGACACAGTAGCCGTACACGGCTGCCGCCACGGCTGCGGATTAAGCGCGCTTCTTTTTCCGCTTTTTGCTTTCTTTTTATTCGACACCGACAGGGATGATGTACAAATGCGGCCGACTGGTGTGCATATACGTCGCGGCTTGGAGACAGATATCGAATGCGCGCGACTGAGAGCTTGACTTATCGGAATTTTCGTTATGGACTGCGGGCATGCGAGCTGTGTGTCTGTGTGCAGTGAACGTGTGTGTGTATATCTGGGAGAGAGAGAGAAGGAGGAAATTTAATAAAGAAAATTGCGAGGCTCGTGTAATGTACGCCGCCACTCTGCGGAAATGATTAAGTGTAATGAGCTTTGTAATTGATAAGGCGGACGAAGTTTATTTAATAAGCCGGATATTTTAGTGATTTCTCCTTTTATGATGTTTTAGGCAATTTTTTTGGGAAATAGTTCTTGTTCGACTTGGAGGCTTAAATTTGTTCTGAATTATTATTTATAATAATATTGAAATATATTTTTTATAAGCTTGCTATTTATTTTGAAACTAAGCTCTTTACAAGTAAAGAATGTTGTTTATTAGAATCGTGTAGCACTACTATATAATGATTCTGTAGACTGAAGCACATTCATATTTTAAGTTCTTTAGACGACTTAACAGAATTTGTCAACAAATTTCGCTCGATCTTGTTTTATGTGACATTGACAAGTAAAATTCAGAGCTGCAATAAATTTGCAGGGATCATAAATGAATCTTTTTTTTATGATTTTACCACGTCATCCGGTAAGCCTCTTTAATAATCCAAGTTTTTACGTCGAGAATAGCGAAAATAACGTTAGTAAATTGATAAAAAGTGTATGGCTAGTAGTTTAAAAGTAACTAATACCTTAGGAACAAAGTATAATCCCCAAGCTAAGCAAAGCGGCGAACCGGCCACTTCATCACATCGCAAAAAATGAATATTTCAGCAAAGGAGAGGCCGCGTCCCCCCTGACATTATCCTCTCAGACATCCACTTTCTTCTCCATAACAATTATAAGCGATTCCCGCAGATCCTGCGGTCTCCCCCCATCAGCGATCTCCCGCGCGCGCAACAAAGACCCGCAATTACGCGCAACTGTACATCAACTGCCGCTAAAAAGTCGATATATAATACATATATAGCCTCGCTCTCCCTTTTCGTCCTTCGTCTCAGCCCCAGTCAGCCCTCGTCTACACACATACGCACCGGCGGTATAAGAGCCGCTCTCCCGAGCGCATAATTTCCGAGGAGCTTGCGTGAGCGGTCATTACTGGAGAGGAAAGCCGCGGACTCATCGCGCCCGATTGAGAGGAGGACTCCCGTGGCGGCGGGCCCAGCCCCGCGTTTTATATACATAACACGCAGCGCGTATTTCACGCGGCCCTCGCGAGCGAGCGATACCGCCGCGGCTAATGCCAGCGCGTTACGTGTGTAAAACATATGCGCGCCGCGCATACGCTTAATGATAATACGCCGTCGCCGTCGCCGCCACCGCCCCGGTGGCCGAGCTGCATATATGCATTATGCACGCCCGTCGCCGCGACACACATATACATACACGGACACAAGCGCGCACCGGGGAGCTGCGAGCACGCACCACGCAGAGATGCTCTTTTCGAGAGCGATGGAAATAGAAATCGTTCGAGAGAGGATTGATTGATGCGGACTCGCTGCGCCGCTTCGGCTATAAGTGTACGCTTTTGTGGGAGTGAGGCTCAAGCTCGCTGGAAGCTGCTTTTTAAGCGAGCTTTCGCCGCTTTTTAGATCTGCTGATGTATTAAGCTGATGGATGGATTCTGGATTGCAGATTGATTAATAATTTTTGTAAAGTTGGTCAGACTTTTAGTACGATTAGTCGAAATAAAGATTATAGTTTGAGTGACGAGAGATTTTTTAAAGTTGAAATTAAACTAAAAACTTTTGCCGCCGAGGACAAGTTGTGTGTGCATATATTGTATAAATTTGACATTTCATATAATTTAAAGCGATGAAAAATCCGAATTCCTGCAGCTGATGTCAAATTATTTCTGACGTGCAATTTTTCGATATATATTTTGCGTATAGCGCGCCCTCGCGTCACTCCTCAAGCTCGTAACCCCCTATTGTATCCCAGGTGGAATACGCACGAGGTGACGGAATGACACGAGAGCGGCATGTGGAAATTCAAATTTTTCAACTTTGGAATTACGAACTATCGCTTTAATATTCTGCTGCAGTCTCTTGTACGATACTATTTTGTGCTTGAAATTCTAAGCTGGAATTTTCTGACTTGGATGCATTGATGATTGAGGGAATATCGAGAGCAAGATTCTCGAGCAGAAAAAGTTATTGGAAAATGTTCGATACCTTCTTTTCTTTTGATACTGCACAATCTTGAACAGAAAGGATAAAATAAGTATAAGAAATGGAGTATATTCAAATTCTGGCTCACAAGAAATCTCGGTCGCGGATTTTTCCTTTAAAAGCTCAGAAAACCAATATTATTTTCAATCGATTTTTAATAATCAAGCACGAAAAAATAAATGCATTTATTATAAACTTTTGAATTGAAGAAAAGGTGAAATGAAAATATTTTTACTCGGCTTGAATAATCAAGTGTAAGCGAGTGAGCATTAGCAAGGAATTAATTTTTCTTTTCAGGCCAAATTGAAGCTGAAGCACGCGCAGGCCGTAGAAAAAGAGTTATACCCACAGAGATTTAGAGAGTTCCAGAAAAAATACAGCGAGAGGTACACGACTCGTGGGGCAGAAGAAGGAGGAAGAAGAGGGAACGAAGCGAGGAGAGTTAACGCGAGCGCACGCACATACGCGTACACGTATGTATATATGGCCAGGCGGCGGTGGC
>JAPYZA010003230.1:0-18497 GCA_030522685.1 Eupelmus azureus | reverse complement strand
ACCCATTTGGAAACCATGTGGGTACACAAAATTTTTAATTATTTATAAATTAATAATTTACTTTATGAAGCCATAATTACAACATACACTGCATAAATAGACATAAAAAATTTAAAAAAAAGTATTTTATTAATATTTTCAAAATTATAGTTACAGCTAATTGATTACATTATATATTAAATTTAGTAATAGCTTGGTTCGGTGAAGATAAATTCACATTTTTTTCAAATTATTAATATTTTGTTTGTTTAAATTTTTTGACCTGACTGGGAATTGAACCTAAGTTTTCTGATTATCAAGCTGTTATTTTATCCACTACTCCACGAACTCTTTGTGTACCCTAGCAAAAATAATCACGTGATAAATCACGTGACAATCACGTGACATTATGAAACAAAAAATCATGTTCTAAAATTGATTAAAGCATTGTTTTAAATACTTATAAAACATTTTTGAAATTTTATTACTTATCACGTACTTTATGACGTAACGTGATTTTTTACGTGATCCTCAGGTGATTCTTACGTGATTTTTTAAAAATAATTTATAATCAATCAAAATGATGTTTTAGTCACTTTTAGAACATGATCTTTTGTTTTATAATGTCACGTGATTTGTCACGTGATATATCACGTGATATTTTTTGCTAGGGTACCGTTTAACGCGAATGCGTTTATCTTTGTGTGTCTTTCATACTTCTATATGTAAACTCAAAAACACAATAATTTTTTCATTTTAATTTTGGTGGTATTGCAATAATTATTATAACAGTTTCAATATATACAATAACTGTAAATATCTCTCTAAAAAAGTCAAAATATACTTTTATTGATCAAGGACTTACAGGATAAACGTGAAGATCATGATCATGCCCTAATCAGTATACTGATCGAACCCCTATCACGCAAATAGGTTTCTTGATCAAGGCCTCATTTGTTCACTATCAAATTTTCTGCAGAGGTTTTTATTACGTTTTTGAAAAACAAAATAATTTTCAAAATAAATAAAAAAAAAATCCTGACTAAGATTTGAACACTCAACTTTTCACTCTTTAGGCCGAAACTCTAACCATTTGAGCAGTATAAAGAATTGCAAATATACGTTAACCTTTTAATTAATATTACAATTGAATTTTCTTGTCAGTAACAAAACAATAGTTCAGATGGTAGAGTTTCGGCTTGAAGAACGAAAGGTTGAGGGTTCAAATCTTATATTCCGAAAAAGAATTTTTTTTTCTAATTTATTTTAAAAATTATTTTATTTTTCAATCACGTAATACGTGGGCCGTCTTTCATATTTGTCAAACATGACATTTTTTATTTATGATCTAAAATTGATTAACAATTTTATGAAACAATGTTTTAAAATTATAAACACTAAAAAAAAATATAACGACTGCCAGTCAAAAAAATATTTAATATTTAATATTTAATATTTTACACTTAATATTTTTAGACCTAATTAAAAAAAAATCTTATAAAGTAATATAAAAATTTCTTACCATGGTATGAGCCTACCAAGTATAAACCTGATTTTTTACTGCACTCATGTTCCGAATATATTTTCATTTAAGAGTTAGTAATATGAAGGATTATAAATAATTAACTGTTAGACAAATCATCCACCAAAAATTGTAAATAGTCACGATGGTTTAAGTACCTTACGTATACTTGACATTTATTTCATGATTTCATCACATTCTAATGCTAATAAGCTTTCATGACATTGTATTAATATTATCATTTTCTAAAACCATTAATAAGTTAAGTGATTAATATTCATTACTGAACAATAGTATTGGTAAAGTATAAATTTAATTTACTATTCAAATTATTGTTTTAATCTAATAAAAATAAAAATTTTATAATCAATACACCATTTAGTTGACATTTACATTTGCTTCGTGATTTTACAATATTCTAAGACCGAATGTTCGCTGTATTTTGTTAATATAACAATTATATAAACTTATTGAAATTTTAAAGAATTCCATTTTATTAAGTACAAAAGTAATATGCCTATTAGTAATAAAATTATTATTGAGTAATAATTAAATTTTCAAATAATCCTCTATTATATTAAGCTGCTTCCATCAAGTAAAGAAATAATCTACCCCCAATATATTAACTTCGTAGGGTGAATGAAGGGGTATTTTTTTATATATATGTCATATACTAACTATGTTTGGGCAAGAGTACACGATGATATTTTTTAAAATTTTTTAAAATGTTTTTTAACTATTTTTTTTTACGTTTAAGTTTGCCGGGTCATGATTTTTGATTTTGTCACTTGGCCATTGACGTAGACGATTTTTTGACGTCACGAAGACCTTATAATTTATGTTATTCTTGTTTTTGTTATTGTTTTTGGTTCCTTTTTATTATTTCACCTTTTATCTGGTGCACTTCTTCGTGGATGATGTTGCGTCGTCCTGAGGGTCATCCCGACACCTGGACATCATCTACAGGGAGCGTTTTTTTTAAATTTCATTGTATATCTGGTGCTCATCCTCGTGGATGATGGTGCGTCGTCCTGAGGGTCATCCGGACACCTGGACATCATCTACAGGGAGTGTTTTTTTTTTAAATTTCATTGTATATCTGGTGCTCATCCTCGTGGATGATGTCGCGTCGTCCTGAGGGTCATCCGGACACCTTGACATCATCTACAGGGAGTGTTTTTTTTATAGCAATTAATGTAATTATAATATATCTTACTGTTATTTTAAAATTTTATATCTTCTCTTTTATATTAAAGGGCTTTCTGACAAAATATTGGAAAATATCAAGAAATTTAAATATTTATTTAAATGTAAATATATATATATATATATATATACACTAGGGGGCTTCGCCTCCCTGCGCGCTTCTCGTGCCAACCCCCATCGTTAAATCATGAAAAACAAACATATCAGAGAAAATAACCTTGAAAAATCGAAAAGCGCCGCCGCCGCCGTGTATAAGAATCCAGGACCCCCCCCCCTTATTTCCGAAACTAGCCGTTATTTTGAGGGGTTTTACGTTGTTTTTTTCACTTTTTTGCGTTGTTTTTTATTTTTTTTACGTTATTTGTCGACATTTTTACGTTATTTTCCTCGATTTAACGTCGATTTCATAACATTTTGCTATATTTGCGCTTGATTTATCTAAAATCCCCGGGTATCTTCAAAAACAGCCGTTATTTCAGAATATTTTCCATTATTGTTTCACTTTTTAACGTAATTTTTCGATATTATTATGTTATTTTCCTCGATATAACGTCGTTTTTGTGATATTTTGCGATATTTATGTCTTATTTATCGAATATCTCCTTTTATTTTAAATAGCCGTTATTTCAGAGGGGGAAATTTGGAGTTTTGTCTATTTGTTTTTCTTTTATATGGATTTTAAATTATATAGGTTTTAAATTACAGATTTTAAATTATACACAATTACATTACATCTTGTAGCTTTAAAGAACTATATCTTTTAATATTTTGATGTCTATTTGAATATTTATTTATAAGATATGTAGTTTTTATGTGATTGAATTGATAAGAAAAGTTCTTACATTCGGTACATAATAAAATTATACTATATCATTTTTAATAAACAAAAAACTTTAGAATTTCTATAATTGGTAAAAATATTTATTTCTTTCTATTAAGTAAAGAAAATTTGGGGAAACCTCGAATAAAAACGCACCGAAGTATCTACCGCAATGTGATGTGGAAACGATACTATTGATAATTATTCTTTTGTATCTGAATATGATGCGATACATTTTAAAGTTTTAAAGTACTAAACAATAAACTTGCCTATATATATTATAAGGAAAGAAATAATGACTGTTGATCTCCGCGAACTATAAATTCAATCAACCTCCTTTATATATTATAATTTATTTTGTTAAGATATAAAAATTAACAATTTTTATTTTAAGAACAGTTGGTCTTTTGAACGTGGAGGGTTGATTGGTGAAAAAAATATGTGTTGCTAATGTTTGATTAAGAAGTATAATAATTTTTTAATCTAGAGAAAGTAAGTAATATGATAGTATGAATCAATCAAGGATTTAGTTGATTCATATAAAACTGTCTATTTAACTTAAGACCAGCTCCAACAACTGTTACATCTCATTAGCAAATTGTTTTTTAACGAATTCCACCTTTGAAGATTTGTGCTAGAATTCATAGCTTTTATTAGAGCAATTTTATTTATTTATATATACTGATTGCCTATCACTTTCGTCAATAGTCATCAGATCTCAATTTGATTCTTTAAATGAAATCATTTCTACTATGGTAGACATTTTAGTTAAAATAAAATAAACCTTTATGAGTAATGTAAATTTTTAAAAAAATATGAATATTTTTACAATCTATTTATTACAATTTAACCCTATTATAAAATAACGCAAAAACAATTTTTCAAAAATCAAAAATTTACCATAAAAATGCACATTATATAAATAAAACATAAATTTTTCCAGTATTCAGAAATGAAAAGACAAAAAACGCTCTTTATTGTTGGATTAAAATTGAAGTTATAATTTCTGAAATAAAATGGAACATACGTACGTACGCACGCACATTTATTAAAAACAAGAGATTCGGACTTGTAATGACTTTACTCATGTTTCTACAAAGTTTAAACAAAGTTTAAAACGTCACTTTTGGAAAGCTTGAGTAAGAAAATATTATTTGAAACAAGTGTAATATAAATTAATATAAGAAAAAAAGGATAAAGAAAAATAAATATTTCAATATAAAAATGAAAAATTCAAGCTAGGATAAAAAATAAAAAGAGTGGTTTATGATACAATGACAATATTTTATATATCTTTGACGACGGTTCGGTGGTAACAACAGGTAAATACTACATATTGTACATTAAGTAGGCAATAGTCTTAATATTTAGTGACGATTTGAGCGACGAGAACAGCCACGACGACAGTCAGATGTCAGATGAAGAGGATATGATGAGCAATACATAATATGATGGCTGATACACGAGGTTTATTATAATTATCTAAGTGTTGCGCTGCGGCAGCGATGATTAATGACACTTAAGCGTTAAAAATTGTACTATAACGATAACAAATATTTTTCTTATGCTACTCGAAAGAAGAGGAAGTAAAACAGAAAGCGAATATACAGTACGAGGAAAATATCGCAATGTTCATCGTCGCTGGCATCGGCATGTTTCCGGCGCATTGTAAATAGCATATCGATAATTGTTGCTTTTTTGGGTTCGCTTATTTATTTTATCTTTTTACTTTTATATATATATATATATATATATCTTGTTTTCACTTATTTTTATTAGGTATAGCGCGCGACTGGTCGCTTCGAAGGAATGATTAAATTAGTCTTCTCTTTATTATTTTATTATCGTCTCGCTCGAGTTTCATTTCTCGATATGCTCTCGATAAGCTTCTTAATATTAACATTTTCTCTTGTTAAAGATCGAGCGTCGGTATAAGAACCTAGGGGAAATTCGTACGCGACCTTGTAACTGCTTTAATTTTCATTTTCATCATAGATTCGAGTCAATGAAATAATTATTTGTCTCTTTGATGCTTCCAAATAATTTCACATATCTTTCTAATAAAAGAAGATTTTTGAAATTTTCAAACCAAACAATCCAGCCAAGTTAATTTAAACAGTTATTTTTATTACCGGAGTGTTCTAGATAATGTCTAGCGTTATTATTGCCAAACGTTACTGTCAATACAATAATTATGCGAGACCTTATATAGAATGCTCTTTTATTATTTGACTTTTTCTTATACTTTATCTCATGTTAATTGAAATCAAATCATTTTACAGCTAGCTGCTATGAAATAAAAAAATTTTTTAGTTGAAATTTCTAAATAAAAAGAAACAAACAGACATTTTATTAACTTGAAATCTACTTAAACTGTCGAATAAAGATTTTTATTATACCAGCGAGCACAGCTTTTGTCGGCGAAAGAAAATTACACACGTCGTTGCTACTTAAATTCATATAACGATATGTCTTTTTTTTTACTTTGTCATGTTATAATAGAAGTCTTTCAATACGCATTGCTACTATACACTTTTGTCCATTATTATTATTAATTTCTAATCGTCAATGGAAATTACGTTTTTTCCATAGATTATAAGCACAAAATGACAATTGTCTTCAAGGATCATACCGTAGAATGAAAAATAATATTTTTACGCCATTCTTATACAATAATTTGGTCAATTAAATAATTTAACACAAATATATTTACAATTCATACAACTTTTTTCTTTTTTTATAAAAATATACTTTACCCAATTCAAGTTTTCACTAAAAACTGATATTAGTATGTAGTTTTTATTTTTTTTATTTATTTTTTTTTTTTATTACTGATGTCATACAAATGTATCAACGATGTGTACGAACATCAAATGAACGAAATTATAAACAATCTCAGTTTCTAGATTTCACTGTACGGTAAGCCCTTAACTTAAGTTAACTGGAATGAATATTACTAATGTATATAATCTGCATTTTTATTTTCGTGGCAAAAAGAATAAAATACGAGCCAAAGAAAAAATAATCTAAGATCTGAAATATTAATATATGCAAACGCAAAAAATAAATTGACAGAAGGTCGCGGTACGTACAAGTAGGTATAAGGAGAACTTTTTTTTTCGTTTATCTCATTTGTGTTTATGTATGTGTATGTATGTGTAGCGTGTGTGTATTCGCGTGTGTGTTTGTGTGTGTGTGTGTGTTTGTTGTGCACTCACGTATAAACACATACGCATTTGTAACGAACTGCCATATAAGTATACTATTAGCGAAAACAAAGATGCACGCTACATTGACACTGCATTCTACTCTTTAACCTTTTAATTATTCATATTTTTTCGTTATAATTTTTTCTTTTTTTCTTTTCCGTTTTTCTGCACAATTTCTTAATTTATTATCGTTAATATGAAATAGCGTGGCAGCGGACGGCAACATTTAGTGCCGTATATAATACTTGCTGCTGCGGATGCTGCGCCTGTATGTGTGTGCGTGGGTATAACTATCTAAACGCGTTGGTTTTCTTATTTGTCTCTTATGGAACCAATTTAAGCGATGTCGTTTAGGCCTAAAGCCGAACCTTGTCAACTCCGTACGTGGGCCATTTAAAGCATTTTGATACCTGTTATTAAAAGAGTTTCTATCAATCAAATATTTGGTTTTCTATGAAACTTGATAAAATAATTTGATATGAATAGTGTATTAATTGAGATGTACAAATATACAAAAAATTTGACGCTTTACGGAAATATCTGCAAATCTCATAAATTACTACGTAATTCGAAAATTTGTGGATCTTTAGACATAACTTAAAATACATTTTTATATAGCTACATATATGTGTATATATATATATATCTGTGGCTTGTCGAAATAACCAAATGAGTCACAAATTTTCGAAAATTTATCCGAAAGCCGAGATTTCTCGAGATCTACCGAGATTTTTCGACGTTGATCATGATGTAGAGACTGTCGAGATAAATCTCTCTCGAACATGTTTTGCACACTCTTAACATATATACTAGATGAATTACGCGCCTCGTGTAATTTGTTGATAAGTTATATATGGTAACTTAAGCTAAACTTCTCAAGCTGTCGATCGAGTCGAAAATCGCCCAAACGATAATCTCGAATGGGATTTTTATATAATAGAATAGATATATATTTGAAATTCTGAAAAAATTCTTGTGTAGTACAGATATTTCAGTAAAATGTGAAAAAAAGGAAAAGCACATATTTTCGTAAAGTATGATTAAACGTTAATGTCAATGACTAACGTTGTGAATCTGATAGAAACTCTTTTTTCTGATTAATAATATTGATTTAAATCATGGATGTTTTCAAATATAAGATTACACAAATTTAATTAGATTTCCGAATTTTGGCATTCGTCGCCAGTATAAATTCTCATACAATAAACCAAATACTTAACACACAAAACGAAAAATTTACACAAAAATAAAAATATAAGCATCCTTGTTGAAAAATTCCAGCTGGATTTTCTGGATTCCACGTGGATTTGACTGGATTTTTGAACTGAAATTATAGATATAAAAAATCTAACGGCAAAACCACATGGAAATCCAAATTTTAGGTTAAATGCAAGCGGAATCCACCCAATGCAGTTAGAAATTCAGGTAGAAATTCAGCTGGAATTTGTCAACAGGGGTGTATTATGCTCGAATAAAATAAAATACTCTTACAAATAACAGTTTTGCTCGAAGTTTATTTTATATTGATACTTTCTTATTGAATAACGTATCAATAAATGTACTATAACTAAAACGTACAAAACTGAACAGTTATTAGAAAATCTTTAATATTCATATAATATTCTGTCTTGTGATATTCATTTGTTGCATACTAACATCTAAAAAGTATTTAATAATATATTAAAATTTTTGCGAGTTTTAAAAAGATTGGTATCTCAATTTCATTCTTTCAAAATTTCTCTTGCAAGGCATATTACTTTTCAGAAACTATTTATGTTCATTTTTCATATTACTTTTCAGAAACTATACCTTAGTTGTAAAATTTAATACATTTTACTTTGTAATAGAATTAAAACTCGAACAGTAAAATATCTTTACATATAGAAAAAATGTATACAGAAATCAGCTCTCAATGTGCGCGAAATAAAAACGTGATATGCCTTCAGTCATGTGCCATATTTACTTTTTGTGTTAATTGTGACACATATATTAATTCACACGAGGTACTAAAGTTACACAGACTTAAATGACTCGTATATAAAAAAATGATTCCTCGAACTATTTTATATTTCTCAATCTGCTGGAGGATTCTAGCTCACGCAAATATAGGATTCTTATGATTAGATACGCCTTTTTCTATAATTCTTGTTACAAATTTCCTGTGACGTATGCTCGTTATTTGTTATTCTCTCTCTCTCTCTCTCTCTCTCTCTCTTTCTCTCTCTCACTCTCACTCGCACGCACACGCTGCGCAAAAATAATCGACTCTGGGACGAGCAGGGTAGCGGGCAAATAGGTATTGACACTCTTCCCTATCTATTTTAATTCTTTCTCATCTAGTTTTCTTTTACCTCAAGCCGATATGGATTTTACAAAAGTATCGCATTAACAAATTACAATATACTGGTTTGCACGACTATATTCTTCTCTGGTGCTTGCTTCCTCAAGTGTTTTACAATGCCTTGCCGCCGTTAAATTCTTCGATTGAAATGAATCTTTTGAGTTGCGCTTGCTTATGAATCGCTCAACGATGACGTTCAAGACACATCGGAAGCAATCACTCATTAAAATTCATTTGTTACAAAAAATTTATTTTTAATTATTTTCTAGTCAAACTCAAAAGATTTTACAGCCGTCAAAGAATTTAACAATTGCTAAGACTTTTGGTGCGCTTGTTAAAGTGTTATAGATGTGATGATAAACGATGCATATACAGGAGTGAGAGAAATTACCGCTCCACTTTTGTAGGCTCGTAGTGAGGAGGTTTAAATCGTCAACGGTGCGGAAGACATTTTTTTATAGTTATTAAAGAATATATATCGTTAATTATGCACTTAGTACGGTGGTAATCGGCTCAGCTACAAGTTTTTTTCTTATGCACAACGACAAATACACAAGTTTTTTTTTATTTCTGACTTGCTACACCATCGAAACAAAACTGCCAAACATGTAAAAAATGCTCCCGAGTCGCTTAATACTAGTCCATGTACTGGTTATATTTTATTATGCTATAATTTCAATTGTGAATTGAAACTTTATGGCGCTTGATTTTGAAATGATTAACATTTTATTAGTATATTGCTCTTGATATAAGTCATATTTTTCAGGTTACGTAAAGTGTCCAAATCATCAAGAAATACTTATCTTTTGCGAATCATCATCACTTTTAAATTCAACCGACATATATAATAATCATGTTTGATAATTTTATTAAGCGAGGCTTTTTGCGACTTGTACCTATATTTCATGACTATGTACTTCAATGTTTTAGACGCAATCTCATGAGAGAAATGAATTCTCGCTTAATATTTTGTATAATGTATATGTATAGAATATATGTATATGTATATACACAGTCTTATAAAGCAAAAAATTTACAAACATCACAAACGCACGGCAGGTTATAGTAAGTAGAATCATCGAACGAGAGTGTTACGTGATTCTCGAACGTGAATTAGCATCGCTGCAAACAATTCGTTTTAGGAGCAAAACTTTGAAAAGAAAATTTGTACTACTATTTTTTTGCTGCACAATTGGTTTGTCCCGTAATGCCGATCAAAGCCTCCTTAAATGAGAATTATTAAAAAACTTCAGGACTACCGGATATTTTTTTCTTTGTAATAAGTACTTATATCCAACCAATTTTAAAATACGCAAGCACGGTCGACATTGCTTTTTGGGGGGGGGGAGAGGCGACTCTAATAAACGAGTATCATCGTCATAAGTAGAGTGAAGGAGAAAGTGAGTACAGACTTATGATTAAGAAATGCAAAGGTGCGTGTTTTAATTCTATACATAGAAAAAGTTTATTGCAAGTCAGCACTGCTCACTACTTAATACCTTGCAAACACAAGTTTCATTTTATATACATTATACTTTTATAATTATTTATCATTTTGTGTCCAACGATACATGTTATATCTAATCTTATTACAAACTTAGTGAAACTAATGCGATCCAAACAACAATAGCACTTCAAAATTAAAAATATACTGTAAATTCAGAAAAACATTGTTCTAAAATATTTTACAAGTGTCCAGCACTAAGTTTAAAAGTAGGAGGCTTTGGAGGCTTTATAGTTATACGAAATTACAATAATGAAAATGCTGTTTATTTAATGAATATCAAATTTCAAAAAAAGCGATATAAATCTTTTGGTATAATTAATTTTGTTATTACCACATTTGTGACTATTACGTCGATTGAATTTCCTTGAAATGAAAAATCTAGATTAATTATATAATCATTCTAGACGTTCTTCATACATAGATATTCTGACTATTTAGTACGATAAAGAAGCATAAACAAAACAAAAATTTGATCACTGCTTTCTTGTCCTAATACTGAGATGTATTTCTCCATCACATCTTACAATACAATACGTGAGCTAATGTATTTAAGTGTTAGGAAACATTACACCAAGACAAAACATATTTTTTTATAATGATAACGCCTATGAATGGGTGATGATTCTGTCTGATAATATGTATTCTCGAAAAATTCAATTACTGGAAATTAATATTTCTTGCAATAGTACCAATAAAATACTAAAAAATAAAAAAAAAATTTTTAATTTTGAAATTACAATAATTATTTAAAACACTACTTAACGATTTTTAAAACTAAGAATACTTTTTATAATGTGTTATTAAAAAAAATATTAATGTTTACACATAGCAAAATTTTCTTCAATGTAGATGCAAAAGCAATCAACATAACTCGTTACAATTTGACGAGTTTAATAGCACTTAATATATGATAACGCATTTTAATTTTTTTTCTAATAACAATGACATTGAATTCGTGCACTCCGAGTCATCTGTATGATTAGCACACTAAAACATATGTCCTTTCTATATGTTTATATTAGTTATGCTTTTAAACATCAAAATTAAATATATATATTTACATGAATTAATCTACTTTTTCGAAATCATCAATAAACCGTTTCCGATCGAAGTAGTTTAGGTAATAAGAGATAGTACACAACAATCTTGTTATTTCGGTAAAATATGTACAAATAAATAATAAAAAATTAAACTTAAAATCATAATCAATGGGCTTGAAAAGAGTAGGTGAAAGTCGATATTTTTTATAATGAGTCCATTACGTGACTTAAAAAGATATTTTATAACAATAACGATTAAAAAAGAAGAGAAAAAAGAAAGAAAATAACAAACAAAAGGTAAAAAAATAGCTTAGTTGTACTAATTCAAAACTGATTCGTACACGTTCGTTTTACGAAAAGTGCCGAACCATTAAAGGGCAGCACCGTAATATACGTATATAGATATACTGTTGAAGAAGAAGAATCTTTTTTTTCCGTAAAAAAGCAATATATAAAGTTTTATTGTATGCATATATTTATATGTGTGTACGTAAGAGGTTAAGTATGTAATAAATGCACATGCGTGTGTTTGTATTGTGTAAATCACCTGATTGCGAATGCTACAATATTAGTATTTTTTGTTATTGTTTAATGTTCCATGCATTTCGCTGTTTAGGCTGACTAGAATAATAATAATCGTAACAATAATAGCGATGACGATGACGATGACAATGATGATGATGATGATAATAATAATAATAATAATTATAATAATAATGATAATAATAATACTAATAATGATGATGATGACGATGATGATGATGATGATGATGATGATGATGATGATAAAAACATGCGACAGTCGAATTAGCAGTTTAGTTGCGGTGCAGTTCATTACGCTATTAAAATCGTTGAGTATCTCCTTTCTTATGCACTTATTGCTATTCCTTTCGTCGTCGCTCTATCGCAAGGGTACAACTAAAATAAACGTACCCTTTCACGGAAAAATAGTTTGTCATCAACGAACGCACTGGTTTATTCCCTAGTATTTCTGGCAAAATTATTATTTGAACGTCTTTATATAGTCATGCTTTGGTTAATTAAGTTATTATTTGTGTAACGGAAGAACGAGAATTGTTGTCATTCCTGTATATAATTATTCCGTCGCACTTTTACTCTGATCACACCTTATAAACACTTTTTTTATGATTAATAGCAAATGCATTACGATTCAAATAAGATATGAGAATGTTATTAAATAGTCTTATGTGGATTGTGATTAAATTTTACATGCATAATGAGCCTTTCGAATTGGTACAGGGTAATGACAAAAATTTAATTAATTATCAAGCAAAAATATTTAGGACACGTGAAGGATTCAGTGGAGTATATTTTATGCATGATAAAAAATTATGAATAGATAAATAACGACTTATTATCGATTTAGATATAGAAAAATTAGATAAAATATTCACAATCCACACACACACACAGTCTGTGATAGATGCATCAGCAAAAACGATTTTCATCATATAATCTATAAAAAGAAACGTGTGAATACTGTGAAAAAGTGCAAAAATGTAAAAATGTACACGAAAGTGCAATAAAGTATAAAAATTCTAATTTAGAGGTGAATCTACTTTTTCTTCGTACCTCGTATTTCACTTTTCGTGACTTATTTGCTATTTTTGCACCGTTTTACAGCTGTTATTCGCAGAGTATCACAGAAATGATTCTCGTCGTGGGGGTAATTACTGAGAATTCAGAGTATAACATCGACTTTTTCCAAAGATCGAGGGGCCTAACAAGCATACTACGGTTGCGTTTGTTGTTGTTGTTTTTGCTGCTGCTGCAACTGCGACGATTGCGACAGCGAGCTGTTGAAAAAAAAATGTAAACCACTGCGTTTGCTGCGAAGACGGTGGTGGCGGCGGCTCTCTGGGCTGCCATCAGGCAAGCCCTAGGCGTTCGACTCCTTAAGATTATCGAAATACTGCATGATTTGGTTATAGTCCATGCCGAGATTAAGATCGTCGAGACCAGCTGTCGTTGCCGCCGCTGAATTTATCGTCGACGTCGCGTGCTGATCGTCATGCTGATCGCCATTCGTCGACGAGCAGGACGACGAGGACGACGAGAACATCGGATTTCCGACAACGGTAGCGCGCTTGATTTCGCGCGACCTCGCTCTCTTGCTGCGGCCTTCTACGTCCCTGCTGCGTACCTATTCCAGAATTAAATATCATATATGTATTATTCAATACAGCTTTTAAGATATTAAGAATTATAAAGATTGTCAGCTACTCTGTTCAAGAAAAAACATCCGATATTCTTATTTAAAAAATATACCCGCCTTTCTCAGATGTTTTTCAGAAGCAGTTTATTGGAAATAAGAATGTAAGGGAAGAAAATATGGTATTTTGTATTCTAAGTGTGTTAAAGCAGTCCAATGACATTGAGTGCTCACGGCATAAGGAGCGGAAAAATAAGCGAGATGTTGATGCGCGTGTACTGAGCGACACGACGTCAGCATGTGACCTACAGAAAGCTCGCGAAAAACGCGGAGATAAACATGATGAGGTTGGTGCGAGCTCGAATAAAAACAAGGATAACACGAGGATAACGAGGTAACCATTGATAGGGTGAAGTATCCAGAACCTGAAAAATCTTTGGACGCTAATACATTAATATTACACGGTGATGAGCACGTTAAAGAGGTTACTGGTCCTGCCATACATAATGAATTATCAAACAGATGGAGTGAGATTTTGAAATGACTGGGATTGATAAAAATATTAAAGAATTACTTTTAAAAAGAGACAGACCCAGTAAAGCTCGACAGCAACAGCTAGGATCTGGCATTACTGCTATAGGAATTGCTTTGTCTAACGTTTTACTTGCTAAAGAGGATGAAAGTCTTGATGTTTATTGATTCAACTTTTAATGGATGCAGCGCGATTACTTTCTGATTTGTTTTACTAAATATCTATTAATAGGCGCTCATTCTTTCATCCTGGGCTTACCCTTACAGCAAAAAATGTTGCAGAAACAAATCAAGTAGATGCGCGGCTTTTTGGTAAGGATTTTGCTGAGAAGTACAAAAATGCTCTTACCGTTGAGAAAGACGGGAGAAAGTTGGCGAAACCATCAAAGAGTGGATACAAAAAGCAGCAACCAAGCCGAGACTCAACAAAATGTAATTACCAGCCTTTCTATTTAAACTCGAAAGCTCCTCCCAAGAAGTATCTGAAGCAGAATGTTTGGGAGCAATCGCAAGCAACGACCTTACAACCGTCCTCTCCGGGAACGCGCTCGACGATAAGTGTGAGTAACATAGCAGGACGCTTAAAATACTTTCTATCAACATGGCAAAAGTTAACAAAAGATACAGTTATTTTACAATATATTAAAGGTTATGAAATCTCTATAAATTTTGAAATCAATCAATTATTTTCACCGAACGAACCTGATTTTCAAAAATTGAATTTAATCAATGTAAATTAGCGATTTCTAGTCTGTTATAAAAAGGAGCTGTTTCTAAATGTTCTCCGTATAAAAATCAATTTATATTATCGTATTTTTTAAGAGACAAACAAGATGGGAGTAAAAGATTTATTCTTAATCTTCGAAATATAAATGAATTAATTAAAACTAGCCATTTTAAAATGAAAGACCGGGAAAATGTTATATGTTTACTAGAGAAATATAACTTTATGGCCACCAGTGACTTTTTTTTCTAGCCTCTCAGGATGTTTTTTCTAACCTCTGTAGATAAAGAAAGTAGGAAATATCTTGGGATTTCTTTCGATAACACATTATATGAGTTTTGCTGATTCCATTTGGTTTTAAGAGTGCTTCTCACGAAATTGACGCAACTCAAGTGCGACAGCAGCGCCCTACTAATCTGGTTTTCGTTAATTTTAATTATTTATCATATCATGAAAGCTTATATAAAAGTTTCGCCACCTGTAGAAAGTGTTCAAGAATATTTTTAAAAACGTTTCAGAAATTAAATTAACAAAATAAAGCTACATTTCGTCGGACAAACTCAAAAGGTTAGTGACGGTTGTGTGAAACAACTTTCAAATTTATCCGACAAAATATGGCTTTTTATCGCTTATTTATTTATTTATTTATTTCATCAAACTTATCTAAAAATATTCTTGAATAATTTCTACAGGTGGCGAAACTTTGATATAAGCTTTAAAAATATGATAAATAATTAAAATTAATGAAAAACAGATTAGTCGTAGGAGGGCGCACCTATCGCGGTGAGGAGCACTCTTAACGTAAGTCCTTACGTTTTCATGAAGCCTGTAGCGCAAATTCTTCGTTCAAAACAAATACAATCTGTTTTTTATTTAGATATTTTATTTTTTGGTAAATCAAAATCTGATTGCGAGAAAAATATTAAAGAATCGTGAACTTTATTAGAATCTTTGGATTTTATTTTGAATGAAAAAAAAAATCAATTAATTCCTTCTCATGTTTGTATTTATTTGGGATTTATCTTTGTTAGTTAAGTTTTCCAGATAAAAAACGGAGAAATTTATTGAATCTTGTTTTAATATATCGTAACCAATCAGAATGTAAAATTAGAGAATGGGCTCAATTTATAGGATGTCTGATAGCAACATGCCCAGCTTTTAAATATGATTTTTTATATGTAAAAAACGATGTAAATATTTGGGAATAATTAAATCAAATGGCAGTTATAATGGAATTTTGGAATTTTTACCTGAAATTTATGAAGATCTAAATTCGTGGATGATAAATATACCGTTTGCGATAAACCCCATTCGAAAACAAAATTATTACATAGAAATTTTTAATGATGCTTCTTTAACAAGTTGAGGAGTTTATTTTAATAATAAAAAAGCTCATAGTTGGTGGAGCGAAAATGAAAAACTATACCATATAAACTATTTGGAATTAAAAGCTGCATTTTATGGTCTTTTGTGTTTGGCGAAAAATCTTAAAAATTTTGATATATTATTACGCATTGATAATACAATTGCAATCAGTTATATTAACAAAATGGGCAGTATTCGATTCCCAGAACTTTCAAAATTAAGTAGAGAAATCTGGCAGTGGTCCGAACAAAGAGACTTGTTCCTTCTTTGCATCTTAGATTAAATCTTCAGAGAATTTAGAAGCTGATTTAGAATCTCAAAAAATCTGAAGAAAGTGAATTGGCCAATGCCGATTACGCATTTGAAATAATTTTTAAAAGTTTCGGACCTTTCGGTATTGATTTATTCGCCTCAAATATTAATGCAAAATGTAAAAAGTTTTTTTCTTGGATGCCAAATCCAAAAGCGTTTGTTATCAATGCATTTATCGTATCATGGTCACGGTTTTATTTTTATACATTTCCTCCTTTTGCTCTCATATTACGTGAATTAAGCAAAATTTAACATGATAGAGAACGCCCAAATACACATAATTTGGATCGAACATCACTTACAGATAAGTTCGTTTGATCCCTAATTATATATGTATTTTGATCGATACACGGCATCCTACTAAGAAAAGCTATTAAGTTCCGACCTGAAATGATTTTTGTTCTCTTTTAATTTATTCTTTTGATTTCATAGATCATATAGAAGGCTGTGACAAAGTTGTTTGTCTGATTATAGCATTGACTTTTCGCCGAATCAAGACCCAAAAATCTTTTCTTCAACTAATTTTGATTTTCCTACACAAACTTCGAATATTTCTGATAAACAAAGCGAAAATGAGGGAGACCCTGAATCTTCTAGCTCAATAACTTCGTAAAAGTTTTAAAAGATGAAAAAGCAATCAACTTCTTAAAAGAAATCTTTGCTGCAAAAGTTCTTCCTGAGCCAAGCATTAAAGACCGAGAATCTATACAGAAAAAAGTATGCAGGCTGCCGAACGGCGTTATCTCAGCGAGTCGCGCCATGTACTGTTTAGCAGCGTTAGGTGGTGTGCATGATGCATGGTGTTTCGCAATGCAGAGCGCCTCTGATTGTCAACGGTGACACAGTACGTGCTCGTTTCATACTTTTTCATTTTTAATTTCTGATTATGTGAATTAGATCATTAAATATTTTTTTATTTAAATGAAATATTACTTATTAAACTTTCTTAATCAAATATACATATCTTAAATAAAGTTTTTTTATTGGTTATGTCGACAGATATAACTTTTGATCAAAGTTGCGTAAATCTGATTATTTTAAATATGTAACATTATTAATGTTAGTATGTAAATAAGTATTAGATTTAAAAATTTGTTTTATGTTACCGAATTGAAGATTTTCTTCATCAATTTTTAATCCTGAAAGATAATTTTTATATATTTAAAATTATCTATGATCTGTACTTATTTTACTTGTTTTGCTGAATTTTAATATGGGAAAGGATTTATGTAATGCTGAAATTATATGCTCTCTGATCACTTCTCCCGTATCACTTCTCTATACAGAATTTTGCCTTTTTAAAACTCGTTCAAATCTGTAGTTTTTGAACGAGTAAGGGTATGAAAATAGTCTTCGCCTCACTGTTTCTTATGGCAAAACAAGCCATGACTAACCTTACTTCCATAAAATTTCAAAAATTCAAATGATCATTCCGACAGATACAATTGTTACCGCCATCCGAATCATCCCCCTTTAGTACCGAACCTACCCGTTATTTTGAGGGGTTTAACGTTATTTTTCCACTTATTAAGGTGGCTGTACCATCATAGGAAAAATAACAAGAAGTAAACGAAAAAAAAATATGACTGAAAGTATGAATTTTAGGTATTCTATTGCAATAATTTTTTATGGGGGTCATCGACCAATCAGAAAAGAAAAAAATTATTGTAAATAAAAAATTTAACATAGGCTCTTATGGGAAAATTAACATTTTTACCTTTAATTAAATAAATATATTATAGATTCGACTGAAAATGTGAGAAATAAT
>JAPYZA010003229.1:0-28544 GCA_030522685.1 Eupelmus azureus | reverse complement strand
TTATTTTAGATAGAAAAAATAAAATTACCACTTTGGGAAGAATGGGATTTGATGAGTGTAGGGAAGAATACTCACACCAAATAACTTTCGAAATGAGCATTTAGCACTATTGCTATTACCATCAATGTGCAACAGAATTGTAAATTTATGTTGCTATTTCACAGATGATGTTATATATTTGTTGAGATTGAAGTAACATCAAGATTTCTATTGTTAGGTATAAATAGTATTTATATTTTATGTTGTATTTTTTTACTGCCCCGATACAAAGAAAATAATCGTTTAAAAACTCTTATTTGAAAATCGTATATTTGTTTTATACTGCGTATATCTTTAAGCATATACAGCGACTTCTGTAGTTATAGTTAGATATTATTAATATTGATAAAGCTTACCAATCGTACTTCAAACGTTCAATTATTTCAAAAACATCAGAGGCAACAGTTGTTTCATACATTCGATTAACAGACATTTTTAAGTCGGCAATTCTTTATATAATACATACATACACAAACACGTACATTAGTGACTACCATCTACTTCATGGAAAACAAACTGTGCCATCCGCAATCAATTTACGTCAACGCGACGCCGACTAGAGAGCTCTTTACTACTTTCCCTACTTGTGCACTTCACCACTTCCGATACAAGACAACCCTCGACGCTTTCGGCCGATGTCAATTTCGGGAAGCGATTATTTATCGGGAATCCTCGTCCCCTTTACGTGGCAGTTGACTTGTACTTCTCCCATTTTGATGGGTGCGCGTGTTCTGGTCACATGAGAAGGGAAAGTAGGAAAAGAAGCGCAGCATCTTCGCCGACTCATTTTTCTTTTTGCTACAGTGAAAGACACGCGCGAGGAGGGAACTATACACGTGTCAGAAACTTTGACAGTATTATTCGGCGGAGCGTGTCTCGAGTTCGGAATATGTATATACATGTTAGATTGGTGTGTGATGGAAATGTTATTTGCAGTTTTGTAAAGTTTGTTGTAGTATTATGAACTGTTTCTGCAATTAAAAAAGGTTTGAGTAAAATTAATTAAAACTCTCTGATTTGATTCGCTGGTTCATCAAAAAATTATATTTGAAAAAGTTTTTTATTTAAGCTAGTTTTTCTGAAAAGTTTTTTTAAAAATTAGTAAAATTATCCTGCACACATTTTAAGCTCATCCTTTTTTTAAATCAAATTTTCCAACGATTATATATAATTTCTTTTATATAGTCTATTATACCATAACATAAAATAACGTTTTTAAACTTTTATATTTCAAAAATCGCACATTTATAAAGTTTTTAAAACTACATCCGGCAAAATTATCAACATTTTCCTCACGTACCACTTTTTTTCGTAATTATTGATGTAAAAAATACTACAAGTGAAAATAATTATTTTTCACAAAAATCACAGTTATGAGTGAAGATGTAAAATTTTTAATTCCTTACTTCTTATAAACTAATCGATTTTTAATTATATCACCCTCACAATAATTTATTGCTGGAACAATTCCATTATCATGATAAGAGCATAAAACAGATCAGAATCAGCACGTAGCGCATATATTTTCTGCAACGTACCGCGTAAACTACTTTTTCGGTGTAAATTAATTGTACATTTCGCAGTTGTTTTCGGCCTCGTAATTTTTCTCCCCGGTATTACAACCGCATTGTCCCTGAATTTGCTGCTCATTTTTCATATTCAGTCTTAATCGCCCACGACATATTAAAGGGAAAAGAATATAACGCGCTGTCTTTGACTATGAATGATGATCACCCTATAAGATGAAAAAAGTCTTAAAAATATAGCTAGCGTGAGTGTGCAATATGCCAGAGGAATGAATACTCATTACTACTAATAGAATGTTGGTAAATGTTAATGAGTAAAAGTTAGTATTGTAAAATACGCTTTGTTTGATTACCAATTGATTATAAAACAGTGTTCTTTGAAAGTAAAATTCCGTTAGACGTTTTTGCAGAACTTTTCCTTTTGTTTTTGGACATACTCAAACTTATTCAATAGTTAAAATTTTAGACACAAAAGAAAAATTGAATTAAAGAACATCGCTGCATAATTGTATTAAAAAAAAGACTGCAAATGAAAAAAAAACATCCAAAAATTTGTTACACTTTTGTACTCATTACTGCTAACAGAATTTCGGTTTATGTTAAAAGAATGCATTTATTTTATTTAGTTGAATTATGTAGATAAATTGTATCATTTTAATTACGTAAACTATGTAGATTCATTTACGTAGACTAATCTATTATAAGTATTTATTGAAAAAAGATTTTCTAATTGATTTAAAATTAGTAGTAATGAATAAAATCATAATTCTGTAAAATTCTTTTATCTAGGAAACCTTTACATAAAATGTAAACTAATTCATATTATTACAAAATTTTGGAATAATAATTTTACAATGAAACTTTAAATTATGTTATTCAGATCAACATAAAGATAAAAATAAAAGATGGAAGATAAAAATAAATTTTCAGCTGTTCCAACGATTACTGCTTGTGTATACAAGTGTCTATTCATGGCCAAATAAACGACTTTAATACTTTTCAAAATAAGTTCCATCGATAACTACGTGAAGATTTATGACTATTTACAAGTTTTTTCCTTGTACCTATCAACATTCTATGAATTTGAAACTAAACAAAATAAAATTATGACTTTTACAATGGTATATAAAAAGACATGGTAATTTAACAGGTTGTATTAAAATATGTATATCAACAAGCTGGAAGATCAAATATTTTTTGTAACAAATATTTGCTTAGTATGTTTACAAATTTTTAAATTTTAATAACCTATAGAAAGAAGAAGATCGAAGCGACATCTGATACTTTTTTTAAAATGATTATATTTTACTATCTGCTTTAATTTCAATAGAAAGTACTGAACCCTACATGCAAATTTGTAATCAATTTTTTTTTAAGTATTTTAAATTAAAATTTAAGTGGTTAAAATTTGCTAAATCTATAGAGGCATCAAAAAGCAAATGAGCTAACCAGTATGGCAATTCCGAAGATTTGAACATTATTAATTATGTATTGATTTATCAATTAAATTAAGATATAATTTTAACTTATATATGAGAAGCGAAAGTCGCTTGTTAACTTTTATTTATAAGATTATAAGTGATAGTGAAATTTTAAAAGAATAAGAAAGTTCTCAATGTAATACTAAGCATCTTGACATCACCAGGTCACAAGCCAAGTGTCAGTAAAATTGTAGAACAGCTGGAACAGTTTTAGAAGTGTGAATGTATGCTCATAATGTATCTTATGTTACGTGACGTTGCCTTGAATGCGTGCTCGTTTTGAATCTCGAACGGAACTTCAAGTAATTCAATTTATACTGATTTATTTCTATGTGTCACTAAATAATATTGATTCTAGATCTTACAATTATAAAATAAACATTTTTCCCGATGTGATTATTTTGAAAAGATAACGTTTATTAAATAATTATTTCATAGCTAAAATCTCTCAACCACAAACTGCAAGCAAAAAATCGTAAAAGTCGAAAAATCTGCGAAGAAATTGTAAGATAATGAGAATCTAATTCCAACGTTACAAATAATCAAATAAAACTTGCCTATAAACAATGCAATAACCTTTCCTAACCAGAAAATTCACAGATATCAATAGTCCAACAAGCCATCTCAAATCAGTACCTCATTACCCTCTCCCACAGCCGTCTATCGACCCAAAACACCAATCAGAACTCAGCGCTCCTTTTTTTTATCCCCACTGCACGAAGACATCACACACATTCAACTATAGCCATCCACAACCTCAGTCGTCAGCGCCTGTGCGTGCGATAAATTACCGCTGATATTAATGGGAGTGGAAAAGCGCCACGAGGGTGCAAGCACGCGTACACGAGTCTTGAGGAAATTACCAAAGTTCCAGGGTCCCTGCCCGAAAGGCCGAACTATACTCTCTCTTCGCCGTACCACATTCACTTCGTTTCTGTTTTCATTCCCCAGCGAGGGGAATCACATCGCGCGGAATGGCCACACGTTCAAATGCGACCGAAACTCGCGCTCGTGCTTTTTTTCTTCGGCTTTCGCTGTTTGTATAGCCGCGGTTTCGTCTCGCTTCCGAAATGCGGATGCTTGGATATTGCGCGCGGGAATGGAGTGCTCGCTGTGTTGTTGTCTTTTTTTTCGGCTCTGGGATGAGTTTCGCGCTGTTCGGGGACTCGCCGCTGCTACTGTGGTCCGTCGAGGCTGGTTGTTCTTTGAAACAGCTTGTGCACTTTTAATGATGTCGCTGGGCGGGGGCGTTCATTTTTCAGAGAGCCGCGGAAAGTTTGAAGTGTTAATGTAAAAGTGCGATGGTATCCTTTGTCAACAGGTTTCCGGAAACTGACAAAGCAATTTCGTAGCGCGTTTTTTCTTCGGGGTATAAGTATAATTTAATAGTTTTGTTTAACGAGATAAATGAATTTTTAAATTGCGCCGTTTTTAAAACATTTCTTCAGTCATTTTTTCTTAATTAGATAATACTTAGAGAACTTTGAAAACTTTGTATAAAAATATTTTGTTACTACCTATGTATAACACTACGTATAACGTCTTTAAAAAATCGTCATAATTTTACTTTATGCTCTAGAATTTTTAGATACTTTTTTAAATTAGATTATTAATAAATTCTGCGTAAAAACTAAGGCGATTTATGTAAAAGTAAAGGGCTGGAAAAACAAGAAATGCTGTTAATTGGATCAAAGCTTTTAAAACGTTTCTGCTGTAAAATCTTTCACCTGGGAGTAGGAAAAATATTTGAAAATATAATTACTTTTTTATCTTACAAAGAGAAATTTATTGAATCTCTACTTTAAAATTTCAGCACTATTATTCGAGTGAAAACATAATACTTACAAAGTTTATTTTTAAAATCCAGAGGAATTACGTTCCAGGAATACTAATTCCTCTGAAAATTAAATTTTTAAATATTCGAAACTAAAATTCACAAGTTCCTAGAATCGACAGTATAAAAACCTTACTGTTCAAATACAATAAATGATATCATTAGAACTTTAAGGACTAATATTTAAATTTAATTCGCATTTTTGAGCAAATATAACGACTGATATTTTAGTTTCAGTCGTCTCTTTAAGAAATTTATTGTAAATAAAAATTAATTTAGCACAAAGTATTGTACGGCTATCAAACTTTTGCCTTTTATGAGCAATAAAATATTTTTAAAGATATAATTAACTAATAATACTTTCCTTTAAAAAATATAATTTAATAATAAAACTTATTTATAGCCAAATCAATCAAAAACTTCATAATTCTAGTAAAATTTTTTTTCGCCATCAGGTATCATCTTACAATTATCATCTAAAATTACTGTCCACTTTCTTCTATTTTCGTCTATACTTCCCTGAATTCGATTCCGCGAAATACCAACTCTCCCTAAAAAAAAGCTCTACACTCGTGTGTTCCGAGTCAATATAAGCTCACGAGTATGCTAAGAAGGATTCGACATCGACGTATAACTTCTGTTGCCGATACTCAAAGCGAAACCTATTTACGTCCCCTCTCTCCTGACCGCACAAATGGTAGAAGCACTTCGAAAAAAAACGAAAAAAATACTACCACTGCGTTCTCGAATATCCCCAGAAAACTTCGTTCCCCTTAAGCTGTCAAGACGTTTGATCGAGACGCAAATTGCATAACGTAATCCGGAAACGATAACAGAGAATTTTATAGCTCAGAAGAAACCGAGGTACGCTGAGATTTTTTTTATAGCCAATCATTAAATGCAAGAACCCCGCCCATACCGACAGAGGGCGAGATTCCTGTAGTGTTCTATACCTATATATATACCCTTGGTACGTCAAGAAAAGACAAGGCGCGTGGGTGCAGCGAGAGGTGCATTAGTCCGCGGCGTCTGACGTTTGTTTGCGTCAACGATTAACGTTGTTTGATCGGCCGCGAATGCCGGCGATGCACCCAGCGCTCGGGTATGCGGACTATCTATCGTCCGACCGCGAATGTAGGTGGAATTCGTATAGAAAGCAGCGCTGATGGAATTTTGGGTAATTGAAAAGGCGATTTCAAGATTTATCCGTATTTTATTTTAGCGCGTTTAGGAGATAAATTTAATTTGATTGGTTAGCTAATTGATAAGTAATAATTTACATTATAATATAATAGTTGTGAGATGGCAGGGTTAAGTTGCAGTCTGTTTTGTTGATTGATAAAAATCTAAATTATTACATCTTGTTTTAAATTATATATAAAAATCTAAACAATTACTTTCGTTTTATACTATTTCAGTATGGAAAAAATTCGGTGTACCAGTCTGTGCTTGACTGTGACTGGCCATACTCACCCGCGCTTAACATGCCTAAGTGTGTATATGACTGTGCTTGACTATGTACCAGTGGTCGAAGTTGAACAATTGGCAGCCTTCTGACGCAGATACATGGGTATAGTTTAGAACAAACAAACTAACCGTAAAAGTAAAGAAAAAATGAATAATAAAAAAAATCAACTATTAATTTTTGGTAATCATTGTGCCGGAAGTGTGCCAAGCTATGTCATACATGTGTTAAACTATGCTGAAACTATGTCAATTGTCCAAATTTGTTACCTCAAGCATAGCTATGCAAAGTTAAGCACGGTTCAGCACAATTAGGGATAGATTGGCACGTTATATTATTTAAGTTGCGATTGCAACAATTTAAACATTATCACGTTTTTAGCTAATTACAATATTTTTGCCGAACCTGTATTTTTAAAAATATTATTTCGAACGAGTTGTGCTCGGTCCAGTGTGCATTTTTTTTCATGTATCTATATAATAACGCTTTTTATTTATATATCTCTTAGCTAGATTCGTTTAGCTATATCCGCGACTATGTATGGTCTAGAATTGTCAACCATAGTAGTTTATTCAAACGGAAAAGAATATTTTTGATAATCTCTGATAACTATTACGAGAATATCAAACGAATATTAAAAAGTAAGAGCAAAGCAAATCTTTATACATCAGCATGAAGTTGAACTATATTTGAAGTATCTCCATGTTTGTCGTAAGTTCACATAGACAAATTATCTGTACTCGTTACATTGGCAAGAGACAACCTTAGCTGCAAGTTCACATACATGTTGACAGAACGTCAAAAGAAGAGTTTTTCAAGTTTGTAGTGCTCTATAAATTTAATAAAAAATAAAACGGTAAAGGAGTTCAATAAAATTTAATTTCATTGAACATATAATTCGAAGATCTTAATAATATTTAAAAAATTATGGCTATTTGACCAAAAATTTGGGTAGAAACTTTTTTTACATGAAAACAGTTATTTTTAACAGGTTTTAACTAATTCTGCAGACGATTTTATAACTTTTTTTAAAACATTTCTATTTAGAATTTAAACATTCCAATTAAAATTTTGGCGTGCTGATATTTTTTATTTTTCTAATAGTTTAACATCAAACCGTATATTTTTGTAGCTCATTACGTATCGTATGGAACATATTTTAAATTCTCTTTCCCTTATGGCACACATTTTCAATGCGATTTCTGTAGGTAATTTAATTTTTCCAACTTGTTTCTAAAAATTGAATAATCCTTTGAATCTAAAATATTGAGTTGTCTCCTTTTAAAATTAAAATGCTGAATTGCGTCCGTTACTTTAAATCTCATTGAAAGTATTCTTTACAAATGAAAAAATAACGTTATAATAAGGAATTGAATATCAACCACTGCGGACCATTAAATTTTCTTGTATAAAAGAAAGTTATTATGAACTTAAGATTCTGTGATTTGCCCATTCCAAACTATTTAATAAAGCACGGTAGATTTACTTCAAATATCGTTTTTATCGCGTTTCACAATACAGGGCAGGCTTATCTTACGCTGGAAATTTAGGTAAATAATAAGTACACCAATAAAAAATATATTACAACTTTTGTATACGAAGCGTAATTCCTATATATGTATTATCCTATATATATATTATACGTTTATAACATAGATAAGATCTCATAAGATAGACATAGCCATATTTGTGAAAATACAATCCATTCCGAGAAACGTGTATATTGTTTAAAAAGGAAAACTAAGAATTTTACAAGATTTATAAATAAATCTTGTCTGAGAAATCAAGATTATAGCAAGATCAACATATAGCGATTTGCAAGTTCAAAAATTTTTAGTAGGGATTTAATAACAAGACAATCCCAGATCGATATTTTTCTCAAATCAAATCAAATTAATCACAAGTTAACTTGAAACAAACAAAAAACCGATCAATTCATATTTGCAGACACGCGACTGCCTGCAAGCCATTAAATTACACCCGCAAAATGCGCACCTGCTCCACGATCCCCCTGAAAAGCGACTCGCGCGCTGGGCCATGCAATCGATGAACTGAGCCACGAGGCATAAAAAGTCCGAAGCCTCGCGCCATCGCGTCCCGCACTTAACTGCTCTTTAAACGCCGGCAGAGGAGCTGCTGCAGTTCTCGTGATGCGCGAGAGAGCCGCGTAAAAAGCATTAGCCGCAATTTCTCGTCTCGTCTAGAAGAGCGATCGCCTCCGCCCCCTAGCCCGAGCCCAACTCTTTTTCATTAGCCGGCGTCCTCGGTGCAACGCTTCGGCTCGATATATCGATTTCCAGTCGGCGCGGGCCTCTTATCCCCCCGAATTCTCGCGCTATCTATCCTGCGCCAGCCGGTTATTTGTCTTGGGGGAGCTTTTGTCGTTGAGGGGCCGGGCCTAGAGGAGGGATAGGAAGAAGCCAGACGCGTTACAGCGGGACGCGCAGGATTCTTGATTTGATTCGTCGTGAGTCGATTGCAGGAGAGAGTTGGACTGATGCGCGGATGACTTTCTCCTCTCTCTCTCTCTCTCTGATGTGGGCGTAATTAAATTTTATTGGACTATTTGACGACGATCGAGAGCGAGTTGTTTCCCCGGTGGTGATCGAGCACAGGAGCGGAGGAGAGATCAAAGGAACGAGCTGACGATTACTTCGGTACAGAGTTTGGTTTCTCGTTAAGATTTATCGGCAGGTCCTCAAGGGTTTCCGAAATCGAACGACTTGATTATGGTTGGAGTGTTTTTGTTCGCTTTGACGTGTGTTGTTGGTTGATTACTGCGAGTTATTGGGCGGAAATAAAAATTAAATGTGCCTGTTAATCAATATTTTTTTAACTATCGCAATCACCATTTATGATTCTGGCATATTATTTAAATCTACATCGATATACTTATTTAAAAAAATTAAATTACTTAATAAATTTTTTGTCTATAGATGTATAAATATTAAAAGACGATTTTTAAAAAGCAAAGGTGTATGTAAAAAATTAATAACTAGAACCAAATTTATTGTTCGTCAAAATTTTTATATAATTGAATATCAAAATGTTGACATGAATTCCTGATAAGCACGCAACCAAAAGCGGAGTAAGACGTAAATAAACGTTCTCATGTACATTTCTGAAATAAAATGCAAAACTTTCCACGTAAGATAATACTAAAAAAGATGTATAGCAAGTATATAAAATCGCCGAGTTGTCGTTTGCTAGATTATCATACATCATTTATACAGTTTCTAGGTGACGAGGGGATGACAATGTGACGGAAGTGTTCAGCGATCCTTCAGAATCCTGCTATTTTCAGTGGATGGTTTTCATTTCTCTCTCTCTCTCTCTCTCTCTCTCTCTCTCTCTCTCTCTCTCTCTCTCTCTCTTTCTCTTCAGTCAGGGTCTTGCATGCGTATACCTGCTCGATAATAACGTGCATTATAAATATATGCGCACGATTCACCCGAAGGATGATTGAGATAAATAACTTGATTTGCAAGAAGGATAAATTGAAGGACAAATTTTAATGTCTTTAGTTATTGAGAAGTCAATTTTGTTATTCTAAAGCTTTACAAATAATATTTTTTCAACGAGAAACTTTTCTCAGGATTTGCTGACATCAAAACATTGTATAATTTACTAATCAATAATTATTTGACTATCAAATCTCGTTAAATTCAAAGCACATAAAGTTTAAATAAAGACTAATCTGTCTGTAATCTATTACATTTTTTTTCATATTTACTTTTTAAATCATTTTTTTTATTATAATAAACAAAAAATTTAAAAAATGTTATAAGAGTGCTTATCAATATTAATGTTATAAATTTTATATTAAATTTAATTTACTTGATCAATTATCTTTAAGCAAAAAATATAAGTAAACTTTATACTCCTCGATATCACGACGTTCATGAGACGGGAAAAAAGGATTTTAACGATTGCCGTAGTGTAAGTAATTAGAGCAGGAAACGGCGTCGTTCTTCAACTTGAAATAATGATTCTGGCCGTAATTATAGTTGCACCCAAAGGTTAAACGATTTTTATTTTTTATTTATGTTCATTTCTGTTCTAACGTTTATGCAAGAGACATGGAACGCAATTAAACAAATTTTTCTATTTTCAATCTAAAACAATTTTTAATTTACAAAATTATTCAATGATTATATTGAAAACCAGTATATTACTAAAAATAAAACAACTTTTGAAAAAAAATTATAACCGACTTCAAAAAATGTGGAAATAAAATTATTTACGCGCGGACAGACAAAAAAAAAAAAACATACGATACGAACGTATAACCTCTTCCTTTTTGATGTCGGTTAAAAACAGCTGATGTTCTTGTACACAAGTGGGTGTATAAAACAGTAAAAGTAAATTTTGTGTAAGTTTTTCTCATGCGGTAATCTCAAGAAATTCACTGCAATCTTGTACTTGCTGCGACACTATTAAACAGCAAGAGGTCACTGTGATTAAAGTGTAGGAAGTTAAACCTTTTTTATGTGCATTATACAAAATGAAGTAGGACCTAAAACTAAAATGATCGTTTGAGGCTACTAAAGTATGTAATTATAAAATTTGTATTTCAAAAAAAGTTAATGCGTTATTTATTTCATACTATTTTTTTACTTAACAATTCTTACAATCCTTCCTAGTATGTCTGTTCTACAGTTAAAAAGTTTTAAAAGTAAAAAAGTAAGCAAAATAAACAGACAATAAAAATAAGCAACTTTACAATTGAAAGAAAATCATATTAAAATAAGAAAACAAATGAACTCGAGATATTTTTTTAATAAAATTTCTCGAGGAGGCGAGCAGATTTCAATCAGGATTATTAAATTGCCTCGCAAAATCAATGTTCACCGTACCTCTTCCACTGATTAAACGCAGAAAGAAATCCCGATTATTTCCATTAGTAGAAGCGCCGCTGTGCTCAGAGCACATGGCAATTTATCTATATCAGAAACACTTCCGTGTGCTCCTACTAACGGGCTAAGCGCTATCTTATTCCTTCTGTTTAATAATGTCTCTTGGCTAGTCGGATGGAATTCTTCGTGGAAAGGAGAGAGTACTCTCTCTCTCTCTCTCTCCTCTCTCTCTCTTTCTCCGTTTCTCTCATGGTCGAGAGCGCGCCGCAGTTTCACTCTTATATTGTTCAATTGCAGCGGTCATTAAGGAAGTTTTAAAGTCGTTTAGAGCACAATTTGGAGAAAGGGAGGGAATCGCTCGCATCCAAGGCAAAGAAGCAGATTGAGTCTTCGTATTTACTTCCGTTCTCCTGCTGATTGAACGCGCGCTCTACTTTTTTCCCTCCAACTTCGCTGTTAACTACACTCGGCCCTTCTACCTTTAATCTATTTTAGGTTATTTATTTCACGTAAAACGTTCATACAGACATTATTATTACTTTATACAGTTTTGACTTAAGCTTATGTAATATAATACATATCTCAAAAAGCGATATAAAACTGTTGAGTTATTTGATTTTCTTATATTTAGCAGCAAAATTTATATTTTTCAATTTTCTATTTAAAAACTGTTATCTTTTTTAATAACATATAGAATTGACGGATAAAAAAATAAGTCAGTCTACATTCTTTTATAGTTAAAAATAAATAACTGTCAGCGGGGGATGAATAGGTATAGAAAAATGTTTCTTAAAAAATTATTTTCTACATGCCAGGAAGTACACAAAAAGCACGGAAAACTTTAAAATCTTTTAAATTTCAAAATTCAATATTTTTGAAAAGAATTCTCGAATAATGGATAAATTAATTTTTTTATTTAAAAAAAGAAAATTAGTAGTAATAAATTATATTTATATAAAAAAAGTAATAATAACAAAATCTATTACATTTAAATAGCTTTATGAAGCCTAGGAAATTGTTTCATTTCAATTTTCTATGTTTTCCATATATTTCTACAACACACAATAGAATGCTAATAAAGTGTAGCCGTAAACCTATCTTTGTTATCCGCGCATAAAATTTAGTTGTAGATTCGATAAACAGTATCCATTTGAATCATTGACCATACATCATGGGCATACATAACAATACAACTATGAAATCAATTTATACATGAGGTTGATTAGACATGCAACGAACTGAAAATATCTTTCGATCGATATACAGATAACACTTTATCGCGTAATTACGTTTTAGTATCTTACCTGTTATATAAATATACGATCAAGCCTTATATAAACTTTTTAATAATGTGTTTAGAACATTCACATTTTTCGGATGTTATTATCTAGATAGAAGTAGATTGATTTTTACTAACATGCCTTGATAAAACCCTTTTAAATTCTTATTTTAGAAACGTTTGAAATTTAAAAGTATTCAAAAAATAGAAATTTGATATGAAAGTTTCCAGTGAATATAACTATCAAAGACTTAATACAATACTTCTAAACTTTTTAAGTTTATTTCTGGCTTTATAGTATCTTCTAGCTTCAAAGAAACATGATTTACATCAATAATACTTTCTTAATACAGTGAAATTTTAGAAAAGAACTCTTTAGAAACTCGAACATTATATTATTAAAAAAGTTTCACATACATAAAGTTCTTTATATATATTTATATGACCTCCATTCAAAAAATATAAACTATACAATCTTGCTCGAAACAATAAATGTTTCATTTTTAACTATATCTAACCCACTTCCCCACCCCGAGAGTCGGCGGCCAATTTCGTCAACTCTATTTAAACCCAAAGCTCTTCCCGCAATCGCGAGGCGCCTGGAATATCCTCCGACGGTCTCACTTATACTCGGCGCTTCGCAGTCGTTTAGAGATACAGCTCCGGCTCGACCTAATTCGCCCATCGTTTTCGCAGGAACGAGGCCGCATCTCGCCGCCAATGACTTCGCCGCGTGACGAGCGCAAGCTGCCATCGGCCCGGTAGCTTTTGCAAAAGGAGCAGGACAAAAAGCGCAGAGGACAATGGAGACACTAGGGAGCTCGGAGTACGCTGCCCTCTCGGTCCAGGGCACGACAACGAGCCAGCAGCAGCAGCAGCAGCTGTATCCTGGCGAGGCCAATAGCAGCTTGGATATGGAACAGATGACGGAGATTTTACGGGGATTTTACGAGGACTTCAGCAGCGAGACCAATTACCTGCTGATCGGGCTTTATGTGCCCGTCATCGTGCTCGCCATGACTGCCAATATACTCGTCATCGTCGTCGTCTTCAAGTATCGCAGCATGCAAAGGTTTGTTATCTCAATTGATAGATGTTGTGGTGTAAGTGTCATTAGAGGATTATGTGTCGTTGCGAGAAAGTTGATTGTCTTTATGACTACCTATAACAAAGTGAAAAGTATTAATGTCCAGGTTGCATAAAAATGAAAAATCATTTTGCTGCCGCATACGAAAAATGTTTGCAGTTATTTATATTTTTAAAAAATCGTGAAAACTCACTTTTCTTTGTCGTAAAAGCAGTTTTATTTCAATACCTGATAAAATTACGTTCAGTTATTACAGCTGAAATGAGTTTTTATTATTAACATTTTAGACCTTCACTGACAGTAATAATTATATCATCACATATACTGATTGTCGTATACTAGAGTCCGTATATACCATTTTACGCACTATGGATTTATGAAAATAATGAGGCATACTTGTTTGTGTGGTGTGATAGAATTTTTACTTTATTTTTAGTTTATAATATATTTTAAATGTGATTATTTATTGCATATTTATGATTATAAGGAGAATGAATATTCATATTTTAATAAAAGAATCATGCAATATATTTTCATTTTAAACTAGAATAATTCAAATAGAAAATTTGATTTCAAGTTCTATTATAAGTACAATAACAGTTGAGATTGATTATTTTACAACCCTTTCCATTTCGTATTATTCACCAAAACCTTAGTCCATAAAAATTGGATCGACTATAATCAATATTGTTTGTATAAAAATTGCTGAGTAATACTAAACTTTTACTTTATAAACATTGTGTATTTCAATTTCCGTTCATGATCGATTTCTCAATACAATATGATTAAATTCTTTCATTCCAATAATTTACAAACCTACCCTTTTGTTCAGAAAATATACAATATAAAGTTTTTATATTTTTCAAATATAATGTAACTCTTGTTAAATTATAAATATAGTTTACAATTAAATAATTTATGTCGTTAATAATAAGTGATTTTTGTAAACTTTAAAAATTTTTGTAAAAGCATGCAGCTTATTTTCCAAAAGGTCTTCAAAAAGATTTTTTTAACCATTACGCTAACATCGCAAAACATGGTTTCTTCTAAAAGTCACGGAAATCGTTGTGTATGTGTGTGTGCGTGTGTGTGTGCGTGTGTGTGTGTGTATGTGAGAAAGAGAAAGAGGCATTCGAAATGAAAAATGGTTTTATTAAATTTCTAACACCCCTCGTCTCAGCCCCTAATACACTTATCCAGCCGCAAGGGCAACTTTTCCGCACTCCGCATAACCATTAAACGCCATTTTTCAAGTTTTAAAAAATTTAAGTGCTCCTACGTGGGCGACCCGGCGAGTTTGATGGCGTCGAACCCCAAAGTACTCGAGGTTAGCGACTGGATCAAAACTCGCCCTTGCGCGAGTAAACAAGCTCGTCGTTCTTTCCACTTCTTTTATCGCTCTATTAAGCGAAAGGCTTTTCCTTGTCGCCGTGACCACTGACTCGCTTATCGAGCGACTTTTTTTTTCTCTGACAGCCAGGTTAATGCCTCTTTTTGCAGTTGCGTTGCTGAATTCGCTTGATGAAAAAGTGATCTTTTTTCTGAATTTGCTCAGCAAGGTTGGCTGATGATGGAGCGGCTGAAAAAAGTTTGTTGCTGAAATTTGTATTGCACCCCATGCCTTTATTAATGGACGCTGAGTGGATTTTCTGGTTAGTTATAAATAATATTTTCACAAAAACATTTTAAAAAATGGTTGTTACTGACCGAGTGAATTCGTACTTTCTTAAAATTAAAGGTTCGTATAAAAAACTAAAACGTAAAAAATTGTTTGACCTTTTTTTAATTCCTGCAGCAGCACACCAACTATAACTATTTATACCCCGATATAATCAAGCATCCAAAGCCTTCCCTCTATTCCTAAGACGGTTCGAAGCCTTCTTGTTCAAGTGCCGCCTTTTGCGATTACTACGGTCGATTGCATGACCCGCTTGGCTGCATCCTATATTTCTCAAATCGCAGAGGTCACAATCTAAGCCGTCGATACTAATGATGTTAAGCATAAAGGCGTCCAGATTATCTTGATGTCAATTACAAAGGAGCAGCCAAAGTCCTGGCGATAATATCAGCCACAATGCCTTTTTTTTCACAAATGACGCTTTGTGCGCTGATGCACCACTAATATCTTTTGCAACAGTTTAAAGTTTAAATATCTTCTGCAGCGGAAGCTAAAATGAAAGGCGTCCCGGATGCTCGTTAAAAATTCCTCAAGTATCAAAGCATTAAATTTTTTAACGTTGCAGGGTTCAGTTTTGCGATACAAGGTTACTCATTTTTAAACTCTCACTGCTCACATTTAAAGTTTTAATTTCTTGACACACATCCTCTGTGGCTGCGAGATAGTCGTTATAACGTTTAAATATTTTGATTAACTCGTTTGTCGCAGATGAAAGTAACAATTGGAAGAGAATTTATTAATTAAACTGTGTTGAATACTTAAATCTTATTTGCGTTACACATAGTCATAGTACAGATGCTTAAATTATTTACAAAGGATCACTCCCAAATTGTTGAAATGCAGATTGTTGGTTTCTGGAATTCTGATAAATTGATTTAACAAGAACTACATTAATTTGTTAAGACAATGTTCGTATTTAGTTAATAATTTGAGGTTGCACCAACTAATCGAACCTCCTCTTCTGTGTTAAAATTTCAAACTTGCAGCTCGGATTCCGCAATCTCGTAGCCCACGTTTGTCGGTCCCTACTATCGAAAACTGACCTTCCAACTTCGTGATACCAGAAATAAACGGGATAGAAACTTGGGAAAATTTAGGAGGGCTAATTTTCAAGTGAACCTTTAATGTTTATTACTGGATAGATTCATAATTTAGAACAATAATAAATTACAGTTATAAACGTATCATTATTTCATTTTTCATATATTAACCATTAGATTTATGTTTTTTTAATAAGAAATACAGACAACTTTCTTAGAATTAATATAGATAATTAAAAATATTAAATAAGTTATTTAAAATGTTAATCCGTTGATTTCATTATTATAAGGTAAAAATGAAGTAAAACGCGTAGACTTCTCAGCAAATCATCCATCTTACTATTTCGCTCGTTAATCATTTTTGATTCTCCCTTTTATCCTTCTAACAAATATTACGTTGAGGCCATCATAAAAATTCGTCGACAAAAGCCAATAAAAGCGAGCGCACACGCCGCTTTAGTAAATATCACGACCGGACAAAAATAAAAGCAAGTCAATTAAAATTATTAGTCCCGCAATAAAAGTTCTTTTTAAATTATTTATGTGGTTTTCCGTAAAAACTAAAATAGTCCATTTCTTTTTTTGAAAATCGAGTTTACATTGTCTTTTTTTTAGAAGAAGTGTTGTGCTCACCTCATTAATATAAGATTCATAGATTTACTAAAAAGTTGATATATAAGAGATACCGTACCAGTACTGAATTAAAAAGTATATTTTTAGTTAATCTCTTTACAAACTTTTAAAATATGTTGATTGTGATCTAAATGAATAAAGTTTTAATTACCTTTATCTAGATTTAACTGATTTTTTCATACCTTGGTGTTACGTTTTGTTATAAAACCTTTAGTTGCACGAATTATTCATAAAGAATTGATTTATTTAGTTTTATTATTCTTGTTATTATTTGTGAAATATTTTAATAAAAATCTAAAGTCCAGTGCTGATCTACTTCTCAACTTATGGAATGACTCAAACGTTTTACTAGTTTGCAGCACGACATAAGCGTCCACTTAAAGTTATATAGCCATGATTAAATTGATATTTATAGTGCCTGAATGAATTAGCTAAGTGATAGTTTTCAAACAATTTCCTCTGATCTAGGGCGCATGTCACGACATCAAAACCACATAATTACTCGTAAACAGTAAAAGTGAACTTATTTAGTTTCCATTAGACGCCACAGATTTTAAATGCGACAAATTCGCCTCCGGTGCTTAATTCCGCTCGTAAACCAAGAGCAACCGCGAAGCTCGCGTCTTGCAACGCTTGCAAAAAAAAGGCACAGACCTAGAGCCGAGCTCTAGCCCCGCGGGGAGAGAGAGAGAACAAACGAACGAGCAAACAGAAGGTAGGTAGAAAAAAAAAATACATTCGCGGAATTAATAATGCCCTGGCGAGCCAAAACGTCCGGGATTCGTGGATAATTCGCCAGAGCTCGAGCATTGTGAGAGCGCGCGCTTTGCACATACGTTTGCTCTTTTGTCTCTGGGCGTTTCTTTCTTTCCATTAAAAAAATGAAAGAGGCCAGAGAACGAGAGAGAAAAAGTGAGAGAGAGAGAGAGAGAATCGTGCCGTCAAGTATAGCGACGGTCGCTGAGTGGATTGGTCGCTTGTCGATGGCTATGCTAATTGATCGATGAAGAGTTCCAAGCGAGGGATATATAGCGTCGTGACGAGAGTCTCGTGAAGTGCAGCCACGCGCGATTTTCCAATCCTTGGCGCGGCTGTGTATCGTTCATTATTGGCTACTTGATAAATAATTACCGTGAGAGTCGAGGGGCCTTTGTTATGGCGTACGGGGTAGGATAAAGGATGCGTACGTGGGCGGCTGATCGAATTGGATATGTACGTCGAGGGCTAATTTCGATTGGGGGGGCCGGGTATTCGGTTTATTGGTCGGCGGCCAATTAAAACGGCTATTATGATCGAATTTAGGGTTAGGGATGGGCCTTCTTCGTCCCTACTGCTGTTGGTGTTTGCGGCAGTGGTAGTTAATGACGGGCTATTTAGTACTTTCTCGTTAATAAACAGAGGCTGAAATATGTTTTCATTAGTCTTTTGTGTATTGATTTCAGATTTATGGTTTTTCGGATTATTTTTTTCGTGGTGTAATTTAATTTCGTTATTGTACACTTAGAAGATTTATTGATTATAGAAATTCATTATGTATAAGAATTTTTACCGCCGTACGGGACGACTTTCATTATCTGGAATAGTAGGATTTACTTTTAAGATGCAGTGTTCTATATCACCTTTACATCTTTCGGAGACTTTGATTTACATCTAAAGGTTTTACAATGTAAGTTGTTCCAGTTTATTCTGAGATACGGGTTCCCTTTTTCCGATTGAAAAGTAGCGTCTTGAAAAATTTAGCAAAATCTAGTATGACCCGGAGGTTGTGACCTCTCATTGCAACAGAAGATTTTTTTAATTTCTAAAAACAGTTTTTGAAAATATTACTTCATCATTTAGACTGCCTTTTCTGGATATCCTTTTCAGTATTATAATTTCGAGACTGTGACAAATAACAACTTTTACTATTTTATCTATGAAAATTGAATTGAAATCGATAATAATTATTGTGAAAACTTGGCCATATTTTAACATGTGAACTAATTTGGTATTTTTTTCCATATTTTTCTTTATATATTATAATTTTTCATGCAATTTTTCCGATACAAATTATTATATTTTTGCTTCATATGTTATTTGTAACAGTACAAAGCGCGATGTTGATTTACCTACGGTCATATTAATTTTTAAAAGCATTTTCTACAAATTCAAAAAATTTTCTCTCAATGTACATTTTTCATGAATTATGTCAAAATACCTACCAACTGGAATCCTGCAAAAATAAAGCCCTATTGAAATACATTTTATTAAACAAAAGTGATAAGAATATGCAAATCAAAAGTAAAAATTTAGCGTTCATATAAACTAAAAAATTCAAATAAACGAAAAATTTATCTCTCAAAATTAAAATACAAAAATATCCATTACTGAAATCATCCCTGCGTGAAAATCCAAAAATTCCACCACTCCTGCGACAAGCTGAATCCACTCTTATTCCGAATAAACGACGACAGTGCAGCGTTAAAGCAATTTCCCGCTGCGCGGCTCTTAAAGCCGCGGCTCGCTCGCGCACGAGCACCTCGCTGATGGCGAATTTCCTCAGCAACAAGTTTTTCATCGCTCGAACGCTTCCTCCGCAAATCCTCTGCGCGTCTCCGAGCTCTCTCCTCACAGATGCGGCACCTTTTCACCGTACACTCCAAACTCGCTACCATGCAAATTCCATACGATCCGCGCTTCCCTTTCGCCGAATTTCCCTCTCGCGGCTCGTCCCGACACCCAACGAATCGCTCGCGCTTCAAAGAGCTTTCCGAGCTAAGTGGAAAAGTCGCCGAGGAAATACGCCGGACGCAAAAATAGCGACGCGAGCGGGAGGGAGAAATGGACGTCGTTGGACAAAAAAAGGGAGGGGGCCGAGAAGGGTGAAAGATAAGAGTAAATGGCCGCGAGACAAAGTGAGTAATTTGCTTGGGCGTCGACTGAGAGAAAGAGAGGAGAGGCTCGGGCGCTTTATACTCGTCAAGACGAAATGTTGGAGAGGTGCTGGATGGTGTTGAGCTAGCCCGGAGCGCGAGCAACAAGCGGGAGGCCAGTTAAGAGAATGCGGCCGGGAGAAGGGCGAGGATGGGTGACGTGAATATTTTATGCGGACGAAAGGATCCGGGAGCTGGATTGGGAGGAAAAAAAGCTTTTTCAGGGTATTCGCCTTTATGGGGTTTGGGGATAATGGTGGTTTGGGTCGTGGAGAGTATTAATACTCGGCGGCGTTGAATTTTTATTTTTCGGGGCTGCTTTGGTGGTATTGAAATTTTTATCTTTATTAGGCTTGTCAATATTTAGTGAGAATTAAAGCGACGGGAGAAGATGCTTTTGTTTCGAAAGCAAATTGATACTTTTTTTAATCATTTTGATCTATTATTTTAGTAGTACAGTGTTATTTTAGTAAGATGGCGGATAACTCTGTACTCTCTTTAGGGGTTTAATAGGCTGGATATTTTTCTTTACCAATTATTATGGATATAAAAATCTTATATTTATGAAAAATATTTTAGATTTCGGAAGATCTTTATTATTTTATTTTATTTTCTATTAGAAAAATAAACTAATTTTACCGTTACTTTGATATGTTATTTTTAATTTAAAAATAGAGAAATTCTTAACTATAAGGGTCTGACAACATATACTAGAAAGTCTTTCTTGTTATAAGCTTCAGAGAAATCTAAAATCAAAGAGATTTGCTGTTGCAACTTACAGTCTATAGAATTAAAGCTTTGTTGCGCTGGAAATTGACGTTTTATCAATATCCGTATACGTTAGATACATGGTTTTGACTGTAAAAAGGTAAATAAATATTATTTCTTCATAACATACTGCAGCAAAGAAAATTGTTGAAAGTACAATTATATAAATATTATATAAAAAGTTAAAAAAGATAATGAAGTTATATATGATGTTGAAACATAGTGACTAGCAAATAATTGGATCGAGCTATTAATTTTCGCTTAATTTATAAATAAATATGTTTATATGCATGAACTTTATACAGAAATTAATGTTTATTCATATATCCATTACGAATAGTTAACATAATTAATGCTGGCAATATCAATTCACAAAATCTGTTTAAATTTATTACGAATTAACCAATTGATTGAAATATCAATTTTTTAAAAACCTTATAAGTAAAGAAAAGGTATATATTTATTTTATTAGTGGCACAGCAATCTCTCTAATTATTACGCTCTGTAAAAATAACACGTTTCTAGAGAATGAGAATTATTCTAAGCGCATTCTGCTCTAACCAATAGTGGATTTGATATTACAAGAATTCCTCCAAACATTTGAAGCCTGGGGTCGACTGTCTAGAGCATGTGGAACAGAATATCTCTTCCGCATAAATTATGATTCTATATTATCTTGACTCTCAGATCAATATACAGTTTAATTAAAAAGTTGAATTTATTAAATTTTTTATTAAACTTATTAATTTTAACGAATACTTTCACTAAATTTGTATTGTTTATCTAAATTAATTTGTTACTGTTTCATATAATATTTCTAATAAATTACTAATTAGAAAATAATATATATTTATTAAATAAACACCTTTCTGGAACGTATGAAACCATAAAAGATGTGCAGCATTCAATATGTGTGATGCGTCTTACCATACTCGGTACTTATCTACTCAGATATACATTTTTCTAATATCTACTTTATTAATTGATTTTTAAAAAATTTTTATATAATATTTTTATTTATACAAACTTCAGAATTATCTTTTTATTTATAAAAATTCAAAATTTAAATTGTCAAAGAAATATATTGATAACAACAGCTATAAAAAATGTTTACTGAGTAGATATAGGCATTAAATAAACATATGAAAAACGGTTATTCTCTCTCATTTTAGTTTAACTTTGGCTTAATAAAGATATATTTTATTGCGGTAATCTGAATTCTCATAGAACGGTTAATGGAATTTTGTCAGTCGTAAAAATGTCATAAATACGACTTAAAAATATTTTGCAAAATAACAAAAAATATAAAAACTAAACATTTGTTATAACTTATCTAAATTAAATAAAGATTGTTGCACAATGCGCACATCACTAATACTTAGCATTCCTTAATATCCGCATTTTTCTTCTCATATATATATTTCAATTTCCTCCAAAAAAAAACAAACACCAAAAAAGGCAACGAAAAAACTAATAAACACGCTCTTCTTTCCCAGATAAATCGCTGATAATATTCGTAAGACGAAGAAAAAAGCTCGCAGGACAAAAAGGCCTGTAAAAAAAAGAGCCCCGAGATTCTCCCCATTACCACGGAGAATCGAAGGGATGCCACGCGAGAATCCAGTGATAAAGGGCACATCGCCTCCAATACCCAGCGTTATACATAATACCGTCAAAGGAGAAATTCGGCGAAAGCCGAAAGCTCCGACAACTTTAATTACGAACCTCACGCACGCGCGAGCGCAAATACGTAATTGATCAAGAATCAGCCCACGCGCCAGCAGGTATATATAAGCCGCTTGTGGATGTGTCGCGCACGACGTATCGTTGGGAATCTAGAGGAGACGAGAATTTTTCTCTTTGGGCGCGGATAGAAGGAGTTGGAGTCTGAATGCTAGAGGGACGACAATATTTTCTGCACGTGAAGAGAACGCAAAAGCCGTCCTCGCGCTTGGGGCGAGGGAAGTTTGTAACCGGAAGACGAACGTCTCATTTAACCTCGTGCCGAATAAATACTGTAGACCGAGAGAGCTTTAACGCGGAAGTTTGTTTTCGTTTTTTCTTTCTTTTTTCAGCGCTTGAAAATTTCGGCTGTCGAGGGTCGTTAATTGAGTGATGAGAACGAATTTTGATTTTTTTTTTTCAAGAGTGCGGACAAACATAATAAAAAGTACGTTTTAAATTACAGTTAAAGAAAATGTTGCTAATCTATAAATAGTTTAAATAGTTTTATTTAAAATGCAAACAATTACAAAACTTCAACTAAATTAATATTATCGTGTGATATTTGCGCCAGATAGAATCATGCATTATTGACATAATACAGATTTATTAATACATATTGAAATCTAACAAATAAACAATAATTAATGTTGATGAGGGTTTCACGATAATGCAAACCAATCAAAATTGCTAATTTTTACATTTACAACATCAGGAAACAATAAAATAATGTATTTGCATAATGCATGTATTGCATAATTTGACATTTAATTTTATCATTAGGAAATACTTTAAAATTTTAATTTTAAATTTGTATTACCTTTTAGGTTTCTGATTAAAAAAAAAAAAAAATGAATTTTCACCATACCCTGACCTAAAGTACCACTTTCGTTTCCGACTCAAAATCACGAAAGTGGTATTTTCGGCCCGGGTATGGTGAAAAATAGTATATGCACCACGGGAGGAAATAAAAAAGTCTCAGATCGCATGTTTATCGACAATTTATATGCGATCTGGGACATTCTTTATTTTTCCTCCCTAGGTGCGTAATATACTATTAATATGATGTCTTTACTGTAAATATTTGTTACCAAAAAAGATAATTTATTCCAACTAACCAAGAAAGTAATTTAATGACCTTAAACTTGATTTACCAGCAGAATAACTAAAAAACATAAAAATCTACAGTCCACTAATTCAGAGATTTGTTCATAAGAGAGAGAGAGAGAGAGAGAGAGAGAGAGAGAGAGAAAGAGAGAGAGAGAGAGGAGAGAGAGAGAGAGAGAGAGAGAGAGAGATTTTCCAAGAATTTCTGCTTATTTTTATTCAGGGAAAATGCGTGTGTCATATACTGCTGTATCAGGGTTTGAATATTTAACAATTTCTGCGAAAAAAGCTTACGCGATTGTTGATGTTTGTTCTTCCTTAAAATTTCATGCTTTTTAGTTTTCACCAAAAATTTTATGAAATCGCAGAAAATTAAATAAGTAAGATTAATATTAATAAGAATATACATCTGGATCACGGATTCAACTTAAGCTTTCGGATATTTTTCTAGATATCGTGGAATTATATTGTGGAAAAAGAAAGCTTTTATATTTTAATCTTTGTATTTAAAACTATAACTCAAGGCATTAATATTATTGTAAAAGTTTTAATTGAATTTTTTTAATAGTTATTGCAAAATACTTTTTCTTAAAGTTTCAAGGTACTTCAAACTTCATTTTAAAAACATCCTTCTACAAGATCGTAGTCGTATGTTGATGTTTTTTTTTAACATCATCTTTTGAAGCGGGATGAAAATCTTGTAATTTCTTTCTCAAAGGAAGCTGTAATCAAATGTGACCACAGAGAGCAAGGCCGAAGAAATAGGGAAGACACACGTGGTACACTCGCCGGATTTTTTCTGGAAATCACTGCATTGATATCTGGTTGGGTATTAAATTGAGCCAATCATTTATCGATTTTTCACGCTATTTTCGTCTTTTCCTACTATTAATTTTCCATTTAAGTTTCCATAAATTAGTTTTTGTAAGATTTTTTTTCAAGCGTTATTTTTATAAAGTTATGAATGAAAGTAAACATTTGATTAATATTTATATTTTTTACAAATTTATCTTCCATAAATTTCCTTTATAATATTTCAGTAGTACGATTTTCAGTACATAGTATTTTTAAACCATTTTATTCTTCAATGAAACGGAGAATTGATATTAATTAGCTATATAAATGACCACCGAAGAAAGCATTAACGTTGTATTAGAATTAGTAACGTCACACTCATGACTTGTTCGATGTGGTCGACTCGTTAGATAAATACTCACTAAATTCGACTCTAATTACGGCCGAAATAACGCAGTTGCGTACTGATTGTTTTAACTTTAGCCAACAATTCCAAAATCTTTTGTGTTGAACTCGGATTTTGAATGGTTTCGCAATTAATTTGAAATATATGTATGTATTGAACTTTAATAGAATTTATAGATAAATTTTACATAATATATATTTACATTACATATTGATACTAATATTTAATTTATGAGTTGTTTTGTGAATAATTTTCATGTATTTTTTTGTTAAATCTACTATGTTTTCTCGCATTGTCGCATATAAGTGATAGATAATAAGAGTATTTATATTATTTCATATTATTTATATAAGTAATTTTAAATTCTTTGCAATAAACATTTCGAAATAAAAAATTAGACTTGTACTTTTTTTATAATCTTCATCGTTTGACTTGTTTTCGTCATCTTATTTAATTTATTCAACAAAAAGTCCGCGATTCATTTAAATTTTCTAAAGCACAAAATGAGAGCTTGTTTAAATATTTACACACCAATATTATCTCCAAACCTTGTGTCATAAATTTAGCATTTTATATATAATACACTCATTTAAAAAACTTAAAAACATCCTTTCAATTATTTTTACTATAAATATATCGTAAATAAGTCTGAAGATAAAAGCAGATTCAATTAAAATATAATTTTCACTGGTCCAGACCTTTAATTAAAATGCACTTCAACCTACTTTCACCCATAAAAATACTAAAATGTTCATCATCCCGTAGACTAGCGAATCATACTTTTCATAACACGCTCATAAATAGTAACTCTTAAAATCACATTAAACTTTCTTCTGCTAACTGACGATTTCTCATTCATTTAATTAAATTTCTGACCCACATATACGACCTAGCGACAGCAACAACCTCTGCAAAGAGCCTTTGCCACTTTTTCTCTCTCGCAGGACCCAGCACTATTTCATTTTCTCCTTACAGCATCGCCGCATATCGGAAATGCCGCGCGATGCATCGTAAATTTTACAGCAGCGCGAAATTCTCGCTCCTCTTTCTTCTCATCGCCTTTTTTCTCTCTGTCCCCGCATCAATGCGTAATCCGATATCGTTCGATCAAGGCACGCTGATAATAGGTTGACTATAGGAGAGGGCAAAAAAGAAAATCAGCCGGCCGGCGACGCGCCGTAAATCCTCGAGCGTCCGGTCGATGAAACCCGCGCGCTCGTTTAATTAAAGCGACGCGGTGCGCGTGTCCAGACACACACTTTCGCCTTCGCGAGGAGCGTAAACAGATTTCCTGGGGACTTCAGCGAGGCCGGCCGAGGATAATGAGCACGTCCGGCCAGGCGCACGTGACACGAAAATTTCCGTTTGCCGCCCGGGAGAGCCTGAAATTTCACTCCGCCAGAGAGGATACTGCTTTCGCTCACTGAAATTTTCCTGCCAATCTTGTGTGGCCCTCCGGTATAAGTGGAGAAGGATGTGATTTCTCGTTTGTTTGGGCTTCTTCCTTTTTTCTTTTCTCTCAGTCGATTGGAGGCTCTTGACGGCGATTTTTCTTTGTTCGGTTAGAGGTGTTGAATGTGAATGGGTCGGGATCGTCGAGAGGTGACCCTCGGAATACTTTTTAGGGGATAACAATGGGTAGTTTGGTGATTGTACCGAGGATTTGAAGGAACGAGATGTATGTGAAAGTATCGAAAATTTAGATAACATATTATTAATTAATTTTTTTAAATAACAAAATTCATCATATAGTGTATCTCAGGAATAATGCAGCGTTAGAACCTAACGCTTTAGCTTCTATTTATCTATAAGATAAAAAACTTACTGAAAAAGTTTTATGAAATTTGTTGATTTGTGGATTATACATTTTCATAGTGAGTTGGCAGTTCTCATCGATCGGCCAGATGATACTATGATAGCTGCTACGAAATGTGCCCGTCAAGTTCGCAGCTCAGTTATGTCTTCTAATACGCATATTTTGTGAAAATGATTTTTTTTTAATTTACGTATTTTTGTCATTTTTTAATCTAGACGTTTCCGATAGTGATATGTTATTGAAATGATATTATATGCAACAATATCGTTACAGTTCGAAATAATTTTGAACGAGGATAACAAAAAACTCATGTTTGTATTCCCATCATTTGCTTAAATTACCATACATTCCAAAATATTTACGAATACATTGATATTCATAAATGTGAATAGATTTCGTATATGTAATATTGTGAATATTTTTCATGCAATTGAATGCATACTTATGTATTAAAATTAATGATATTGATTTCATAGCTGTGCTTGTTTATTTTGTAATAAACCGTTTTAAACATCGCAAATTACAAAGATATAGTGTGTATTATTTTTTCAATTTTCTGAAAGTCTTTAAAACCATATTTTTTTGTATTTTTTATTTAAATATTTTATATTGCATACGAATATTCTTTATTAAAATTTTTACATATAGTCATAATCTCTGTATCATTATTAATTATGTATGTACATATCAAAAATTTATTTATGCTAATGCACCTAACAAAACTTAATCTTTTATTAAAGCCTCTTTGCTGTTTTAATTTTGTTATTCTTGTCATCTTTACAAAGACATATAAAATTCAAATTTTTCAAGCGTAATGCAAGCTTCAAAGAAAATAGTCACCTAGATTAAATATCCGCGCGGTGAAAGAACTTTTTTTAAATAAAAATTCAGAGTACATTCACTGGAGTCTTGGAGCGTTTTAATCCTTTGATCGTGGCTGTTTACAAACGCCGAGAATGAAAACGTCAACGGAGCCTTCCAAGCTCATAGACGCCAGGCAAAATCAAGACCGCAGCCTGCTCGTACTCAGATACATATGAAAATAATTCAATGCAGCCGTAGATGTTTTGACTAAAGCGTTCCGCTGGTATAGCCGCTTACAAATGGGAACTCTCTCATGTTTATGTACTGATTGTTCTGCTTATGTGAGATTAATACTGAGAAAAGGTTTTATAATAATAAGCTTGAAAATTTATGGGCTTGAAATGTCATTAACCTTTTTTTTTCTTTTTTCTTTCAACCGATTAAATTATTTAAATAAATTTTTATGTATTTATAAATTGTTTTGTAGCAAAATGGATACCAAAATATTCTCAAACTATTAAAATTTGTGCTACTCTTCTTTAGTTAAAAAGCATATCTTTTTAGATATTCGTTACGATGATTTAAAAAATGTCTCGTAATTTAAAAATGTTAATAATAAATGCTATTTTGGTAAAGTTAAAATTGAGGGCACTTTGCATACTGCAAAGTTTTACTATGAAAAAGGAAAAAATGTTTAAAGTGTCAAAAAAATTTCTTTATCACTATGAAACTTACACAAAATGTTCATTAATGTTTACATTTTTAAAAATCCTAAATGGCTACGTATGCTTTTAGTTTTTAAAGTAAAATAAAATGTAATATAAGTTAAAAAGAGCTTAATCTGAAACTGACATTTTTAAATAAATAAAAAGAAACAAATAATAAATTGGCTCTAATAGCACTTTTATATAGGATTATTATTTTAAATTGACATGATTTTGATGTCTTTTAGATCTTTCTTCAGGTCAGCTATTATATTGCCAGTTTAAAATAATAATCTTTTACAAGCGTTTTTAGAGTCACTTTATCTAGAGACAAAATTATAAGAATATTAAAATTATCTTTTTTTATTTTTATTCATATAAAGAAGAAATGTTTTAACATGGAAAGTAAAACCGGCTTTAGCAGTTAAATATACTATTTTAAATAGAAATTTTACGCAAGTTTAAAAATTGTAAAGTGAAAGTAATTGAACTCTTGAAATTAAATTATGTCTTATAAACACTAAAAAAAAAAATAAATTATTTTTTATTCATTTTCATTGTAAGCCTTTGTATACATTAGTACATAAATGTA
>JAPYZA010003227.1:0-30604 GCA_030522685.1 Eupelmus azureus | reverse complement strand
GAAATAGAAAAAAAAATTAATTAGAACCTAGATAATCAATCCGTAAAAAGGACAAATAGAGCAGAACGCTCATTAGACCGAGAGGCCGGACGTACAAAATAATTGTTCTCCTTTTAAATAAATGCTTGTATAGAATAGCGGGATTTCCGGGAGTGTCAAGATTGCCGTAGCCACAATCACTCAGACTGTCCTTTTCGCTTACACCCTCATACGTCCCATGAGAGAGAAGGAGAGAGATAGGGAACCCTTTCTTTTTTCCCGCTCTCGTTCTCTCTCTCTTTCTTTCTCTATCTCGACTCGACTCAGTATAGAGCCGTTCAAGCTTGTAGAAAGTGGGCGAAACTAATCGATAGAGTTGCTTGTGAAAATCTGCTCGCATTTCTCACACATCTTTTTTACTTGGTTGGTTTTAATAAATGTGTGTCCTTTGCTTTTTTCTTCAAAATTACGGTAAACTTTGTGAAAAATTATCTGTAGAATTACACGTAGAATACTGCAATTATTGCGAACATAAAAATGGCAGATCATTACGCTTATTGCAAGATTATTTGACAGATAGATACGTACCTCCGCTAAAATCAAACTTCCGAATAGAATTTTAGCCCGAATCATTAAACGTCCTTCGAAATTCGAATATTTCTTTATACCGAAAAGACATCCAATTCCAACGATCAAGTTCATTAGAACATCTCTCATACAGGCAGGTATACCTATCTACAGTCGCGCTAATCACACATGCAGTCGCGCTCGCGATTTAGAAAATCATCGGTCCATCCCAATCGAAGACGAGAAGTAACGAGCCGATTTCGAGGTATCATTAAAGCATCGCTCACGCTCAGCCGAAAATTGCTTCGTGCGCGCGTGCATCGGCTCCTATAGTTTCCGATGTATTCTCATCGCGAGCGAGCGTGCGCGCCGATTTCTGTTCCAAATACGCGAGGGAGACAAGGCGAAATCGTAGCCGCGAAATCCCGAAATCCCAATACCCGGAAGACCTTAATTGGACTCTCTGCCCGGTCTTTCCCTTTCCGCGCGATGTGTACTCGTAACCGTGTCGTCGACCGCAAATTGCTCTCACTTTTTTTTTGTCTTGCCTCGTTCGGCCTGGAAAAATGAGCGCCGTCTCGTCATTGTTTTGGTTTTTCGAGCTTACAGCGCTGGTCGTATTGTTTCTCATAGTCGATTGATTTTTTTTTGTTTCAGTGAGAAAAGGGTGTATGAAGCTTGAGTGAATGTAATGCGGAGAAGATTAACGTGGTGAAGTTCGATGTTAATGTTCTGATGTCAACTCATTTATGCTACAGGGAAGGGTGAGGTATATTTTTACTTTTTGATTTTCATTTTATTAATGGATTTAAATCAATTTATTTATATTATAAACAATTATCTAAAACGCCACTTTTCTATTTGACAGGGCTGCTTGTAAAACGTTAATTGTAATAGCTTACAGAAAAAACTCATAATCTTTAAATATTTAGGAATTAATTGCAAAAATACTATAAAAACATATATATTTCCATATATAAATCATGTAAATAGCAACAACTTTTTTTAATATTCAGAAATTTGAAAATAGTATATTGTGCACTTAGGGAGGAAAATTGGATTTTACTAGCGAGGATGATGTTTAATGTTACGCCGAAAGGCGCCCAAGATGAATACGCGAGTGCTCGAAACATCATCCGAGTCTGAAAAAGCCACTTTCTCTCTTGTTACCCATCACTGAACTTTTTTTTAACAAGAGCGTGTATAGGCCCTTTTTTGTGCCCGGAAAAGAAATAAAAAATTGAGAGCTTTACTTTATGTATTGTTTCATTTTCAAAGATTTTAAATTATTATAAACTTTCCAAATATTTTCTAATTTTGCCAATTTATCAAATGTTCCAAAATTTTTTAAACTTTAAAATTTTTTAAATATTTTAATTTACAATATTTTGATTATTTTAGAGTAACAGAAGGAAAATAGTATATTATGCACCGAGTGAATAAAGTAGATCATGGGCTCCCTGCGTGTGAGTTTCGCTCGGGTGGCATATACACGCAGGGACTCTATAACCTGCTTTATTCCCTCGATGCTCAAATGGGAGTCTTTATTCCCGACACACCTGTAAATGACACTTTATTGACCCAAAAGCGGGACAAAAGTGGAATTTTATTTCCTATAAAATCGTTTTCCCTTTTTACTTTATTCCCTGCTAGGAGGGAATAAAGTATTTTATTCCCTGCAAATTTTAAATTTGATATTTAAGAATATAAAATGAAATAAAAAATAATTTGCCATTAAATTTAATTATTTTTACAGTTGAGTCGGAAATAAAACATTATATGCAACTCGGGAATAAAGTCGAAGATTATTCCCGACTTTATTCCCTCGTTGCATAATGTATTATTATTCCAACTTTAATATTTTATTACCCCGTAAAAGTGAGCATAAAATATTATGTCAACCAGAACTCTAGCAGAAAAATAAAGGAACTTTATTTTATTTTGAAGGACACTGGACACTAGTCGATAATACATATATATATATACAGTTTTTTAAAGAAGTTTAAATTTACACAACATCTGAAAAATATCTAAATTCTTGTGAATTAAATTCTTCTTAAAAAATAATCCCATAATCATACTCTTTTATCATCGACGACGCTTCTCTAATAAACGCAAATGCGCGCTCATAATCCTAACGAGCTTGGCGCATTTAAGAAAGCATCAATTTCAAACTTTCTTCAAACTCCTTTCCTCAGCCAGCAAGAAAGCGAAAAAAATTATAAGGCTTATAAAATTTGCGAGCACAACCACAGCGCGCGCAGCGTCCCGCCTTAAAACAATTCCTCACCCCCTCGACTTTTTTCTTTAATTACTAAGTACATTCCCGATTTACTTTGTACTCGTCCACGCGGCGAACTCGCGCTCGTCTCTCTCTCGCGTCGAGATGTTTCCTTCCCCTTTTCAGAAGGTTCTCTCTCTCCACCTCTCTCTCTCTCTCTCTTCATTCCGCCCTCAATTCCGTCTCGTTTTCTTCCCTCCCGCACACAGGCGCGCTTTTACCGACGGACTAATGATTTGCAAACATCATCCCCCGGCTCGTTCCGCTCATTACAAAGTTTTTGCCGGGCGCGTGTTATATGCGTGAACAAGGCAGACATCTTCAGAGAGCGAGAGAGAGAGAGAGAGAGAGAGACAGAGGGGAGAGGGAGAGACGAGCGGGGGTGGAAAGAGCGAGCTTCGGAAGGGCGGGGACACTGAGGAAGAGAGAAAGAGAGAGAGAGAGAGAGAGATAGAGAGAGAGAGAGTGAAGAAGAAAATGCTCTCGACGAGAGAGAAGGCTGGAACCTTTTCTAACTACTTTGCCTCGCCCTCCTCCCCGACGTAGGTATAAAGTATTATGAAAGAACGAGGGTAGAGGAGAAAACTGCTACGCGCGCGCGAGTGGGAGAAAAAACTTTTATCCTTTACGAGGATGACCTTTTTCTTGAAAGAGAGATAGAAGGAGAAAAAGGGAGCGAGCTGCGTTATATTGTTATTGTTATTGTTATTGTGGATTTTCTTGCGAGGTGCCGGAGCTGCTTGCGGCTTGTGATTCTTTGAGACGATAAAAAATGAGTGTTTGTTTTTAGAAGGGAGCTTTGTTTTCTTGAGATCGCTCTGATTTTTGCATGGTTTTCTTGGGAATTAATCAATCTTTCAAAGTGAAGATTAAGACGAAAAATAATTTGTATTTGTTTTTAGGAAAGTCAAATAAACTTATATATTAAGGGGATGTAAAGATTTCCTTTAATTTGCTTACATTTACATGTATGGTAAAAATTTGTCATGAGTAACTTTTCTTTGGACATGAAAATTGTTTTATATTTAACAACAATTATAAATTTCAATATATACAAATTTATTTAATAAATATAATTTATTAATACTATTAAGGAAGAGCTATGGTGTGCAGCACTTTGAGAATCGATTTAAGGTAGCTAAAACTGAACTCCAGTATCAATAATTTCATAAAGTGGGTCCTCCCATCCGAGCTATAAACTATTTAATCTTAAATATAACTTATTTTCTTTATAAATCATGTCTTTTATAATGGTCATAATATTCTAAATATTTATGTTATAGAAACTAGAGAAAAACCATGATATTAAACGAAAAAAGCTTTCATTTAAATTTTGTTTAGTTAAAAAATATTAATTCTTTCAAGGGTTAGAAGCAATCAAAAAATAACATAAAAATTTACTAAACTTCTCTGAAAATAATAATTAAAATAAAATACAAATTTACAATAATTTTTCAATAATATTTATTGCATGTGACTCGATAGAATCAATATTTTTTTAAAAACAAAAGCTTTAAATTAAAATTCTTTCTGTCAAGTTGTATGGCTTTTGTATGGTTTTATAACAAATATTTAAATATTAAGACCGATTAAAGACATCATTTTTCATGAGAATAAGACATATTTGAATATTTTTTCAGAAAGAAGGGTCCATTAAATAAAACTATAGGTATACTCATTTTACTTCAATTTTAAATTTTAGATCGATACACAAACCTTTATTGAAATCTCTTTTATTCTATAAAATAACTTAATAACTACGTAAAATAATTGCTTGTATATCTTTAAAATTGAAAGTAGAAAAGTAATAAAAGTAGCAAAAATAAAAAGAATGCAACAAAAATTTTATGCTCAATTATAGTGATTTATAAGTGGACAGTAAGTTTTAAGGTGCTGGCTTTTATATTGATATATTTATATACACATAGCCATTATTCTTTTTTTAAATTTGAACTCACAGATCTTGCCATCTACTTTTCACAGATGGTACTATGAATATCATTTTATAAATGAAAGTTTTATATTCATATATTATTATACTCATAGTTTTTAAAATTAATTTGTTAGTCTTTAATATAAAATAATATTTTTAATCTTTATAATGTAAAATAACATTCTATAAATATATATGTTTTTTACAATAAAAATATGTTATTAGCAGTAGATATATTTATTATCGTCAGTCGCAATGAATTGGAGGTTTCCTACATTATCGAGATGCGATAAGCAAATCTTCTTTACCATCTTGTTCACGCCTACGCGCAATGTAGAAATATATCGCAGTCTTCCATTATTGGTACTGTGCGTCTGTGTAGTATACTACAAAACTTCAATATTTTGAGGTTAGTTTTTTATCATATCATAAGATTGTTTTCCCTTTATTAGAGTTTCGAAAAAGTTTATAAGATGGAAGTAGATACCGCGAGTGATAATACATCATTAGATGACAAAACCGAAGATTATTGTGAAAATCCCACGAGGGATGCGCTTACGGAAGGGATTATGAGCCTTTTAAAACCAACTGTAGATCAACTTGATGAAAGGATTCGTGCTACTAGGTGAAAATTATTCACCCCTGATTTTAATTTTAATTTTTATATTTTTATTCATTATAACTTCTATTTTTTTAATATTTTTTTTGTACCTTTTTGTGATTGTGTATTTCAAAATATTTTTATTTTATATTTTAATTTTCTATATTTTGAAAGTTCATATATTTTCGAATTATTTTAATGATTTTTTATACCAATGGTTTAATATATTTTCAGGATAAGTCAAATAGAACTTCGACAACAGATAGATTCTTTAACAGAAGAACTTCAAAAAATTAACGAAGCTCTTCACTGTCCTCTAGAACTGGAAGCTTACGTAACAAAATTGGTGAATGCTAAACGAAAAGTTGTTGTAGTAAGTAATGTTCTTCAAAAAACACAGGAACGTTTAAATAAAATTCATGAAGCAGTAGAAAAAGAAACAAGTAAAAAAAAGGCTTTATTGGATCATAGTCCCATGTATCGAAGTGCAACAATGAAAACAGAAACACAAGAAACATTTCCAGCTATGTCAAGCAGTATTGATACCCCGAAGTAAACTGTGATGAAATTAATTACTGTTAAATATGTTGTAAATTTTTTTCAACTGTTGTAAGAACTGGCATTTAATTATAAGTTTATTTAGTAAGTTTATTAAGTGTAAGAGTAGTATTTGTAAATATGGATACACCAATAGTTAACTTGACAGAAGATGAGTTAGATAGTGTTTACGAACCATCTGAAGATTCATTCTTACTCATAGATGCAATAGAGATGGATCTTGAACAATTAAAATCCAATAAACCAGCATTTTGCTTGGAGATTGGCATCGGATCAGGTGTTGTCATTACTGCTTTAGCAATGGCATTAAAAAACTATTGTTCTTCATATTTTCTTGGGATAGATATTAATCCTCTCGCTTGTAAAGTTACAAAAAAAACAAGTGCAACAAATAGTGTAAATGTTGAAACTGTTCAAATGGACTTGCTGACTAGCATGTGTACTAGAAATATTTTCGATGTTATTATATTCAATCCACCGTATGTTGTAACTGAACCTCTTGAAGTTCTCGATAGCAGGCTCATTAGCAAAACATGGGCAGGTGGTTGTAAAGGTAGACAAGTAATGGATAGATTATTTCCATCAATACCTCAGCTCTTATCTAAAAATGGTCTATTTTACTTACTTGTAATAAAGGAAAATGAGCCTTACAATATCATTCAATTTTTCAAAAAATTAAATATGGAAGGTTCGATAATAGCTGAAAGAAAAATTAGAGGAGAGCACTTGCATGTCTTGCGGTTTAAAAGAAATGATGTAATTGATTAAAAAGCAATAAAATCATCACAACATGCAAATTTATGGGGGGACCAAAGTGCTTTTATTAGTTTAGCAAACAGAATGTGTTGCCTTGCCAATTACAAATGTAAAGTTTATCTTGCTACACTTTTTACTTAATTTATTTAAGCATGTATGCTTTTGAAAATCCTTATTTATACATTATCACTTTGGTGATAAAATTATTTTCAAAAATTTCATTTTGTCATTAGAAACTATAACATTCTAAAATAAACTGTAATGAAATGTCATTATAACTGAATCTTCTAATGTGCAACTATTAGATGTAATGAGTATGCTGTAAGCAAAACGAATGATTTAAGTATGAGAAAATAAAACTTTAAAATTTATTGTAATTTTTTGTAGTTTTTCTTTATAATAAAAAATATTTTTGATAAATAATAACCGCAAAATCAGCTTGCTTTTTCATAATGTATTGAAAGTTAAGAAAACATTCTGAAATATCCAAATATCTCGTTATAAATTGCGATTATCATTGACTAAAAAACGAGATTTGAATAAAGAGTTCTGTTCTACACCTATATATATTTTCTGCAAGGAAAATAAATTCGTTAAGAAAAATTTGGATAGATAAAGGTTTAACAAAATTTCTGTATTATATAGTTGAAAAGTTGAAAAACATTGAAAACACGTGGAATACAAAATATTTTTTTTAGCTTTCTATTCGTTTTTTATTAGTTTTTTGTAAAAATGTATGAAATCATCAAGCCTTTATTTGCCTTTTTGATCACTTTAACAACGTAAAAATATGGGTAATTTTAAAATTTTTCTAAAAATACTGAAAATTATGCCCAAAATAAAAAATAAATATTTATCTGAAACTTTTAAATGTGATGGACACATTAGTTGTAAAATCATTGTTGATACCCTGGAAGAAAATTGACCGTAATCTGGGCAGAATTTCAGGCCAACAATTGTTAAAAGGATATTTATCTAAAAATTCTGTAAATGCTTTGAATAGAATTTGTAGATAAGTGTCATTCGAACGTTTGTTAACCAGGAATTCTGCCCAGAATATGGCCAATTTTCTACCAAGGTATCTTGAAAATTTAAACGATTTTTATTAAAATTTTTATTTATCATGTTTTATATTTTATGATAATAAAAATAGTCATTATGTTTATAAAAACAAGTGCTCCGGTTACAATAAGTTTGCTTTCAGTTTAAAAAATTTTATTTCGCACATTATCGGTGTTTAGAGAAAGGCACGTTTTAATTAATGCTTGAAATATTTTCAATTTTTTCCTCTTCCACACAATTGATACTTTTTCATTACGATCGTAAACATACAAATTCCTCAGTCAGATGCGGTTTTTCCACATTTGCATCTAAAAGAAATCAAAACTTCTGCATGAAAAGCTAGTATAGGTAATCGACACGGAAGCATCTGCATACGAAAATCGAGAATCGCCTGGCCCTGAGCCTGTCCAGAGCAAATATAAACTCGGGGACGAAATCGCGTATCCAATTTGCGAAGCCAATTTCGTGGCTGACGATAAATCGATGGGAAAACAGGCGCGTGCATATCACTATCCGGGCCGAATCTTCCAATTCCGAATGCGCTAACGAGCGTCGTAAAAAATTCAAATATAAATACTGCGAAGAAGATAAAAGTGGACCGTAATATTTCAGCTCGATAACGCGGCCGTGTAATTTCAGAGGCAAAGCTATTGCCGCCGAGGAGCCAATACGCGGCTTGCGTGAAAAATGAAGTCGGAGCGAGTTTTTCTTTTTTACTTTTTCACCCTCGAACTTGCAACATTTGGTTTGATTTATGGTTGGTTCTAACAACAAATTTTAGTAAGATATTTATGGTGAATCCTAAAATGTAAAAAAAATTTTCAATATCTGTAATTTAAAAATTTTTTTTGTTGACACTAGGTACGTTGGCCTTACGAGGTTGCAAAAAAATTCTTGATGTCCATGCTGGATAACCGGAGGTTATATACAGACTTATGGTTTGTTTGTTATATTCATTGTAAAAATACAAAAGAACAAAGCACAAGTTAGAAACCACAAAGAACGCAATTTAGATTGTCATTTAACAAACACGGTAACATCATCGTTTGAGTCACCTATGATACAAAAGATAAAAGAAGCTGCAGAAACTTCGATTGTACAGTACGATCAAAGACTTCAAAAAACCATAATCAATCTCATTTATTCTTCATGGGGTCAACATGTATTATATATATAAATAAAATTATTATTAGTTATTTTATTTGTAGGTGATATAAGTATTTTACAAATTTAAAATCTTCATAAAATCTTCTAAAATATTAAAATGAAATTGAAAGATTTTGATGATTTATGGAAAAACAGTTTTTAGAAGTTGATAAGAAAGTTTATAATACACGATAGCAATTTCATTACTACGTTATTCATTAATCGTTTTCCTAGAATCTGATTCTGATTTCCTTGTGTATATTTTTAACGCGTTCCGTTGACGATTAAATGCATTTTTTTAAATGAAGCACTGCTATAAGTGTATTATTTAATTTTCTAGAATTATAAATTAACAAATATAATAAGTATTACTCCATTAAGATAATGTCGTAGCCGTATAATACATGCACTACTTTTGTTTAAACTCAAACAATTATGAATTTATTATTATTTTATGAGCTGAGCGGCCTAGATATTACTATTAGAGACTCGACGAATCCATTAAAGTTATTAGGGAATTAATAATTTCAACAAACATCTAAAAGATCGTTAAATTTTCAGAATAAATGCTTTTTCGCTATACGGTTTGAAATATTTTCTAGATTTTTAATATATTTATCGTACTTAGTATGATTTTATGAGCTGAATACCCTAGCTATTACTATTACGCAGCCATCAGATTAATGAACCCATTAGATTCATTTTAAAAAATACTTAAGATTTGTTAGTTTCCAATCTGTAGAAGAAATATTTGTTAATTCGAGAAAATTCCTATTTTTTGCACAAATGTAGTAAATACGGGAAAGGTCACATATCGTACGGCTTCGACATACCGTTAAAATGATGATATGTATATATACAATTTCTAATCATGTTCATACATCATGTCATTTCTGCAAAGAGCCACTGAGCATTATTTTGTTTCTATTAGAAAATCCCCGTCTCTATGCAGACACATGCACACTCAAATACTAACACAATCACACAATCACACATACACACACACACACACACACACAATCACACACTCGCGCCTGTATAGATATATGCATAGAAATGAATATTTCCTATTAGAAGGAAAGTAACGTGGACAGGAGGAAAAGCTCAACGGCTCTTCTCAGAAATGACGTAATTTATACACGTGATTAAAAATACAATAAGGTATTGCAGTATAAAACGAGGCAATAATAACACACTCAGTTAAAACTCTCACGTCTAGCTCAGTTACATCTTAGCATTCGGAGTGCATCATTAAACTTTTTCGCTGCGACTTTAAATTTTATCATGAAGAGTGGTTTTGTTATTTTTGCAGTGGTCTGCATCATTGGCGTTTATTCGGTAAATACTTATAATATATCCATATTATAGTTCATAGTAATAATTATCCTATTCGATCGATCAAATAATATTAGGAAATCAATAACAAATTTGCATTTAAACACTTTATTTAAGTTGGTCAAGTTTTCTAAGGCATATTTTCCGATCCTAGTGTTTCTTTTTCTTTATAGAATAACAAACATTAAGAAAATCACGTATCATATTTCTTTATAATATCTTATATATATATTTATCTATGTGTTCATCATTCATCTATATATTCATATTTGTTTTTAATTTAAGTTAATACATAATAAATGACTATTACATAATATACGCAATTATGTAATCTCGTTTGTAAAATCTTTATAAATTTTTTTTAACAATTAATAAACGTAGGAGAAAACCTTTTTGAAAATTCATATCTCTCGAGTGTACATACCTTAAGAACAAAATAGTATTTAAACTTATTTCATTGTATAAAGTCTATATTCGTCAATTTATAAAACATTAAAATAAAATTTATTTGAATATTAAAACATAATAAAGTATTAGCGTTACGCCCACGCATGCCCGCATACCCACCTTTACGCGTATCTCCTTTGATCGCAGCCAAACAAAGCAACGGCAAATCATGGACTAACTAATGTAACATTAGTTTTATTCTCTTTTTCCACTTTTTTCTACAAAAATATTAAAAATAATAAAATTTTTAGCATGAATTTACCGAAGAGCAAAAGGCAGTAATACGGCAAGAGGTACAGACATGCATAATCGAATCTGGAGTCGATCGAAGTAAGATTTAAAAAATTAATTAAAAATTATATTTCTTATTAAGGAGATCTGAAAGGTTAAGCAGATATCTATACGAAATATTTACGAGAACCCAAAAGTTGTAAATATCAATTAGATCATTTGGAAAAATTTTTTTTCTAAAAATTGAATGTTTTACTAGGAGCTAACGATGTCCGATTTTTAAAAATGGTCCATTGATTTTGTTTAAAAAATTATATGCAGGAAAATATCAATATCAAAATACACTTTTACCGACATTAGCGACATCTTAACATCAATAATTTTTTTATTAGAGACACTGGAACTTTCCTGAAAATCGGATAACGTCAGCTTCTAGTAATATATACAATCTTTAGAAAAATTTTTTCCAACTGATCTAATTGATATTTACAATAGTACATTATGCACCTAGGGAGTAAAAGTAAAGAATGAAAAATAATTTTTGGCTTTCCGTATATTATTTTGTATAGATATCTCCTTGACCCTTGCCTTAACCCATTAAACCCGAAACCTTCTCATCGGATTATTGCAAAATGCACATTTTCAATGAGAATAACTTTTTGTTTCTTTTAAAATAAAGCATATTTGTTTTGTTTTTTGAGTATTAAAGAATACGACTAAGTGGTTATAGGATTATAAAATTATTTAATTTCCAAGTACTTTTTTTTAACAAAAGCATATGTAGGCCCTTTTTTGGGAAAAGGAATGAAAAGGCTCGATTCTGATTGGTCGTTTAGAATGAGCGCGAGAATTAAGTTAGGCTAGATGTATGGCGCGCGTAGCGCGCTGGATTTAACTTTTAATATTAAAAATTTCAAAACTGATTTAAAAAGATATAGTGTACCATTACGGCAATCAGTTATGACATTAATTAAATAAAATAAAATTTATTTCATTTTGATTTTGAACGAACCAAATTATAAATTTTATCACAAAGGTTAAGAAAAAATTGTAAATTAAAAATAAAATTTTGTTTTTAGATTTAATAGAAGCCTTCAAGAGAGGTGAAAAATTTACTCCAACTCGGGAATTTAACTGTTTTTCTGGATGTGTAATGAAAAAGAGTGGAATGGCAAGTATTTTATTTTTTCTAATATTTTGTTTTTTACTTAAATACTTTTTTTAATTAAAAATGTAACATATAATTATATCATTTATAATGGAAACTGAATTTTGAGCTAGTCAGCGCAATTACAGGGTTCGACGTTATTTACAACTTCGATGACGTTGGCTCTGTGGTAAAGCGTGAGCTTTTGGATCCAGAAATCGTAGGGACGAATCCCTACGTCGCGTACTTTTACTCCTTTTTTTCCGAAATTCCTATACTGTTACTCATTATAATTTTTTCATAATTATTTTTAGATGGATGCGGATGGGAATATGAAACCTGGCAGACCCACCGATTCAGAAGCCTCCAAAGAATGTAGAAAACTAAGTAAATACTTTCTTTTTGTATCATTAATATGACAAATGGTTTTTCTGATCATTTTTTGGTTTGAATCGTAACTGATAATTTATTTATTAAAAATTATGTATATTAAAATTAAAAATACATTTTCCATAATTATGAAATAATATGTTTAAAGAAAAAATAAATATTTTACACAATACTATATTAAAACTTACACTTTAAATCTGGTATAGTTCATCAGAAAAACCGCCTAAGTATTCAGGAAGTTCGGTCCACATATATTATATAATAAAATACTAAATTTTTATCTTGTAAATAATAAAATTGTTTCTTTTTTTAGGTGGCAGCGATGTTTGTGAAACTGCTGGAAAAGTAATGGATTGTTTTGCTAAGAACGGTTTAAGACATCCCTTTCATTAAGTGATTATAATGTCGTTATAATTAATAAATAAATCTATTATTTTATATTTTTATATTAAACATTTTGTTAGTATACAGTAAAATATTTTAATAATCAATTGGTTGTTTTTTTTCTTATAATTTATTTTATTTACAAAAACTCTGCACAATTTCTATTGGTTTTCCTTACAATCTTATATATTATTATTGGCTAAATATTTCAAAGTTAATTCATCTTAATTCAAGTAAAATAATCAGGATAGGTAAAAATAATCTTCAAATATTTTTCTAATTATACAGAAATTTTTATAAATAATTTGTTATTCATTTGATTTCCTAAAATCTCAACGAAAATCTCGGTGCACCCTGTAATCTCTACTATAACAGATCAAAACAAGACACACAGTCACGTTATCTCCTAAACGAGATCACCTTAAAAAAAATCTCATGTCACTTCTCCGCTTGCCTCTTCAAGAATCGGACACAAGCAGGATCCGCTTCTCACACGGTAGATCCGCAACTCCCTCAGCGATCCCCACAAATCCAATTTCACCTCGCGCCCCGACTAACACCTTTGGAATGTCCTCTCGAGCATACAAACGTGTGCGCGCGCGAATAGATGAAAAATAGACGAATAGCAAACAATTCGCGAGAAAAAGTAGAGCAGCATTCGTCTTCAAGAACTTCTCTTTGAGTAGCGTGCTGGAAATCAGCTCCCGTTCTTCCTTAATTGTCTCTCCAGCGAAGCCTCTTGCGAGTAGCTGCCGATAAAGAATCGATCGCGCTCGAAATTGCGAGAGATCGTGAGCCGCCTCCTTTTGTTCGAGCTGGCTTTTTCTCCCTCGCTTCTTATTCATTTTCACGCGGCGCCGGCAAATATGTCTCCTTCCGCGTCTCTTATTGCAGCGAGCCGAGCTTTAATAAAGGATCGCCGACCCTTGGGAATTTCATCGTAATGCGATGTGGAACGATCCGAGCGCCGCCGGAATTATTTACGATATTGTTTTGTTTTAAACTCTTTGGGGTCGGGGGATACACCTGCGGGAAGTGTGGTGGACGATTTTTTGTGACGGTTGTCTTATTGGAAAAATATTATAGTTTAGAGTTGAGACGGGCGGGCTATCGTGTCGTTTGAACAATTTCACGGGGATTTGTTCTTTTGAGATAGAAAGGAAAATGGATTTGTGGGGTTGGGATGTTTCTAAGGTGGCGGAAATAGAGCTTTTAATATTTCTTTTGCGAACGTGAAGTTAAATGGCGAGGGATGTTTGTGTTGTTTTTAGGTTTGAATTACTTCAGTTTAATACTTCGTTATGATTGTTAAATTTATTAGATCTTTTTTTGTTGTAACTTTAAATAGGTATTTTTTCACTTACAATAATACTATAAAATGTCTGGAGTATATAATTTATTTTACGTAGAGTAACAGAGTCGGAATTTAGCATAAACTTTTTTTTAGAGATTGATTAAATAGATAAAGAGATTCAACAAATCGAAAAATCACTTTCAATTTTATTAAAAAGAATGTGTAAATACTGTTTCCGTTTCTGAAATAGAAACTGCCACAATTTTGGAACGAATTAGTATCTTTTAAATCTGGAAAAATATCATCAAAAATTAGGAAATCAATTTTAAAGCCCATTGACTGATATAGTGACCCAATTTTGCTAGTACTGTAACCTAAAAAAATTCTTTTTTGATAAAAGTAAAATTTCAGAAAAAGGATCCACACTTTCGCCAAAATATTGTTTAATTTTAATGATTCAAGTAGAAGTAAACAAACAATGTTTTAACTATAACATAAAATACAAAAGTACAAGTTCAACGAAGCCAGCATCGCACAAAAAATTCCAATACCCAGCGCAGCTTCTCTCCCGAAAAACAATCACCGAGATCGGCAATAAAATCGAACCGATCGTCGCTCTCCCCATCCCCGTGCGAATGACCAAAAAGAACCTCCCGCAAAACTCGGCCGAACAAAACAAAAAAAGCATCTCCCAAGAAAAACACGAGTGGCAACAACCTCACGAAAAATCGGCCGGCGCCGTGCTTGCACCTCCACAAGAAAATAATCGAACACGCATACACACCCACGCGCGGACCAAGAAAGCTCAGGGGTCCTGCTGCTCACCTATAGCACGACATCCTTTCCCCGTCCATACACACCCACGCACACGAAGCTCAACTCTGCAGCTCTGTCCAGCGACTCGCGCTTTATACCTCGTGGTCATGTGGGCAATTTGGGGGGGAGGCGCTTCCGAGCAAACAGAAAAAGAATCGGCCAAGCCTTAAATGGAGGCTGAGAAACATCGATTCTCCGCGCTCTCTCGCTTTTCGCGCTTCCGACGCGAGCGGGAGGAACGTTTTTATTCGCGGCTTTCTTTTTTTATGGCTCGACCGTCACCTATAGTGTTACGCTTTCTCGGAGGCTTTTGCTCGCCTCTTCGTTGTCGTTATTGAAACTATACAGAAGTTCGGCTGAGTTGAATTGGCGAAATTCAATCAATTTTGGCGGGCGGGGATACGCTGGGGATCTTTTTTTTTGCCGAACTGTTGGAAAAATGCGCGTTCACGGGGGGATAAGTTTTCTTCGCTTTTATTGGGATGAAAAATTAATTTAGGTTTGCGAGTTGCTTTGACTCGGTTTGTCTTTTATGGTAGATGTGAGTGGTTTATGAATTATAGACGATTTATAAAGTACACTTATGATCATTTTGTGATGGGCTCGGAAAAAAGGACTTTTGAATAAGTAATTGTCATGTATTTGCTGAATTTTTATTGTATTTTCATTTTCAATAAAAATTTCACGTTTTTATTAACAATTAAAAACAATTATTTAAAATGTACTCACTATTTCATTTGCAAAGCTATTGATTATTCTTATTTTTATTATTATCAATCGTTATCTCTTTTTCATTTCAACGTAAAATGGAACTAAAGAAGTTTTCCACTTCGATTTGTAAGGGTAAAAAAGTAGACAGGTGCAAAAAAAGGACTTTATTTGATTCTCGGCAGATTGATTTCTGAAAATTCATTACCGATTCTCTTTACACGATTCACACGGCTCGCTTCTCTTCGCCTAGCTTGAATGCAACTAACCGGGGATAAATTACAGTTATATTCGTAGAAAAATCTAATTTTCCCGTCCGCGCTTCTCTGAAATTCGATTCGAAGAGAGACGGGAATCAAGCACCTCGTGGTCCTTATACGCTTTGAACCGGGTGTTGTATCCCATTTCATTTTTCCAGCTCGATTTTTTTTCATATACGAGCAGTCCGTAGTTCATTTTTTTTTAAAGATAAATTTAATTCTGTAGAATGACTAGTGTAATTATTACGGAATTATTGAATTAAATAAAATATTATTGTTAAGTGGATGATATATAACACATATACACTGATTTTATTTATTTTATTTTATTTTTATTTTAGAAATTAACGGGATGAATTATTCCTTTACAAAGAAGTATTAAATAATAATATCGATAGCGCTTAAAGTAAAGTAACTTAATAGTAACAAAATAAAGTATTTTTAGTACATTTTTTAAATTTATATAAGTTAGTCAAATCAGAATATTCATAGTTGAGACCATTCCAATTACGACGCAGCCTGAATAATGCACTATTATAAGTATAATTAGCTTTGCAATTAAATTCAACTAGTTGTCTAGCATGACGAGCAGAATAATTACAAACTTTAAAAACAAAAAGATCTGAAATATTACTACGAATATTAGTATTTAAAAACTTGAAAACAAAAGTAACATCCAATAGTTCATGTCTCGACTTTATGTTAAATTTATATTAAAATAATTTTTTATCTTATATTAATAATTTTTAAACAATACGTATTACGATAATTATAAACTGTATGACTTATAGTTGTTACTGTTAAGGAGCCAATGAATCCATTTGGTTTATTGTAAAACTAATAATTTTAACAGTAACCTGTAAATACAGTCGAGCTCACGTATCGTACGGTTACGATGCTCCATTAAACTCTATAAAAATATATAATTTTATATAATAATATAACAATTAAGTAAGTGGATATATCTATAATTATTTCGATAGTAAAAAATGAAGTATCGATATTTAGCATTGAAATTAATAAAAAGAAGACATGAAATGAATTCTCTTCTGTTTAATCGATGAAACAACACTCAAACCAATCGATGCGATAAGTAAATAATTCACAGCGCATCTACCTATTGCTCAAACATCATCTAAATAAAACGCATAACCCATCTCAATCGCGAAAATGCCCTCTCGGTGTCTCCTCAATTAAACGAAGCCAGCTCTCCAGTGGCGGCACCTTCGACAAAGTTTAATTTCACGAAGGGACGTGGGCAAAGACCAGAGCGAGAGAGGGGACAGAGACAGACAAGTGGGAGACGTCCGCGCGTCACCCCTACCCCCATTTCACCCCACACACGTATCCGTGTATATAGGTACGTAGACGGTAAAAAAGAGCGCGTTATACCCGTTTGTAATTCCCGTCGACCGAGTCGGCTGGACTTCGTTATACAAGTTTTAATTACGATCGGTTCAATTTCACCTCTGTCGCCTCTCTTATACGCGCGCGTCGCGCTGCGGATCTACTTTCTTCCTCTCTTTAACGGCACGCGCGCTTAATCGCTTCCCTTTGTACGTGAGTGCGCGCTTGCTGGCCGGGGGCTTTTCTTTGGAAGGAAATTATTGTTACCTCGTGCTGCTAATTGTACGTTGCATAAAGATAGTTTGCGCCGAATGCGGTGCGTATGCGAGGTTTGTTATTCGTTATTGTGATGCTTAATGGTCTTTATGTAAGAGGTAAAAATATTTTCGTAATTCTTTAGTTCGAGTTTATAGGTATTTTTGTGTTATATTAATTCAATTTCAAAGAGAGCAAATATATAGAATGAAGAATAAATGTCAGTTGGTATAAGTACGATGGATAATCCAGATAATTTCAGCTGGGCGGGGATAGGTCAAAAGTCACTCCCGCGTCACGAAATGATGAAGTAAATCTACTTATAGTCTTAAGAAGACATTTCAGTCGAATCTAATCTTAATACTTGAAATGCACCGTTTAACAATTGAGGAAAGAAGGAGATGTAGAGAGTGACAAATGAATCCATTGAATGGGTATTTAAACTGTAATTATAAATTAGAAGGAGAGAACTGATGTACTCCAAGGTAAGATAAAATTCAAGTAAAAAAGAAAAATTCTAAGAATAATAATACTATAGTAAAAATGATAAAGAGAAACGATGGCCACCGTAGCCTAGACACCTGTCTTTAGAGAAAGCTAACGCGAGATCCATAAGTTTAAGTAACAATTAACAGGAAAAAAGGTAGGACGAAGTAGTATAAAACAGCCCGGTGATCCAGAAATAAGAGACAAAATAAAAGTCAATAAGTATATGTCTTCGAAACTGGAAAAGATAATGGGAGAGATTCGAAAAATAAAAAAAGATATGAAAGATAGAAATAGATATATACTATATCTAGACAAAGAAATAGAAGCTGAAAGGACGTTTGATTACGTTTTGAACAATCGTATTGTTACGCTATCATACAATTATTTACAGTATTATAATACAAACTACTTAAAATTTGAAACAAACTTGTGATAATTATGAACTCTTTCATTTAACGAACTAGTGCCTGTAATTCTTAAATAAACATTCCTCTTATGCATACATAATCACATTTGTTTTCAAGATTTCTCACCAAAAAGCCAGGGTTTGTCCTGTAATATACTTACATGTAAACTTCGATGTAGACAAGTGCGGGAATGTGGCAGCTCTTTTCTCTTTTGTATATGTATATATATATATAAGACTAACACGAGTGAAGGGAGACGAGATTACCAATAATAAAGTTTCCAAGCGCGAGAAAAGGGTCCGACTGTCTGGCTATGCCTTCCATCGCGCGAGTATCTCACATCCGTGCGTCTACCCTTGTCAGGCGAACTCTATAGTCTGGCGTATTTTTCTGCCTTCGAAGAATATAGCTTGAGCTTTGGCTTTTATTTCGAATCTTTAATGTTGGTAGAATGGATTAAGTCTTGTCTTCTTAAATGTACATTTGTTGTTGCTTACACACAACCTAAAGAACTCAAATACAGCTAGACCCATTTATTATTTACTCGCGAGCAACCAATAACTTAAAAAATACTTTCAAATAAATATCGAAAAACAATAAAAGACTCAGTTCAACTCCGCCCTATAAACAAACTGCAAAAATCCCGCAAAACCCCTGTCCAAATCATATACCTACCATTATTCCAAACTGCATATCTGCACAAGCATATAACTATAAGCATATACAGACCAAAGCGTTTAGCCAAAACGTCAGGCGCATTGCCTTGGCGGCAGTTCAACGTGCAGAAGCCGGGATCGTTAGGAGGGCCGTTAATTAAAGAAATTGCCGAGGCACGAGATATCGCTTATTCAATTACGGAGCGCGAGGGCCCCGATAAGCGTTTATCGGCTGCGCCGAGCTGTCATTAGCGAGCCGAGCGGGAGGACAACTGCATCAAGGAATAAAATATCGATTAACGCTTATAGGCCGAGGGTAGCAATGCGCATTTACGACGTGGCTCGTTGCATGGCACGATTTTACAAGAATGGCTTTCTGTGTTATTGCTGAACGAAATGGCTATAGTTTGCTGTGAGGCTCGGGAAGACGTTTGACAGGGAGGTCGGCTTGGCAATTTGAGAAAGGTGATGGAATGTCAAAATTATTTGCATTTTATGGTTTTAATATTGGCTTTTAATGGTTCTTGTTTTTGTCCATGATTATTGGAAGTTGTCTGGAAAGGGTGGATCTTTTCTTTTTTTTTATCTTGGTTTGTACTTTTATCCCTTGCAAAATTTTTTCATGAATTAGCAGAGGCGCAAGCGGTTTACTTTGTCAAAAAAGGAAAAATTTGATTTCTTTGCTTCATCTGAGAGCCCTACACCTTTTAGACAGGGCATGCAATGTAATTACTGTTTGGTGCTTTTTCTTTTTGAGCCACTCTATTAGGCGTAACGAACACTTTTTCTGTTTGATATTATTATTTTAGCAATAAGTTTTGATTTTTACAAGTTTAGTTTATAAAAACCATTTCGTCTTGAAAGTTTTGATAACTTTAATCGTGGCTAATAAAAATTTCAAGAATAAATTTTATCTTTGAAAAAATGTAATTGTAGATTTTTTTCGTTGCATAAAACTTATATAAAACTTTGAAATCAAAGTCTAGATTTGTCTAATTAAAATTAATATGTTTGTAATTATCCAGAATTTTGTCTCAGTTTAGAATTGTAACTAAATATTGAAATTTCAATGAATTCTTTATGTTTAGATTTATATTTTAAGTAAGTACCAAATATTATTTAATATATTGTTGTTAAAACATTTTTTACTATAGCTTAGACGAAAGAATCACTGTCGTTCTGAGCTGATATTACAATTATTATCAATTAAACAAACAAAAAAAAAAAATTGATTGTGCAATTATTGCTTATTATTAGTTATCAGAAAGCTATATAAAGATTATCAAAAGAACAAAAGTTAATTAATTTTTTTGTCAGCTCTTTTTATCGATTAAAAAAGTATTACCACTGGAGAGTTGCATCATATTACTTATTGATTACAACATAAAGCTCGATTCCAATAAAAGAACAATGTAACCTCCTTAATTAAAAAACATTGGAAAATAAAATGAATTTTACAAAAATCTCTTTTATATGGTTGACTTCAATAAGTGAAAAAGATATAAAACTTTTCTCAATCGTAATAAACTATGGATGCAGCAAAATGAATGCTGTAAATAAATAAAAAAAAGATTAAATAAACAAAGGATGCAATCTAAAATAAAATCAAAACCAGTTGATTGAAAATACGACTTACTATTTTTATTCAATAAATATAATGTTACATTAGTATAACGTTAGGGAATATCGTGTTATCATTTTCCATTTTTTTTTCTACTCCACCTCCTTCTCTCAAACGGTCGGAAGAACGAAAATTCCGGCATGAGGGATGTCATTATACGCTTTACGAATGACAAGAGACTCCTCGTCGAGCGCATGCCTGCTTTTAATGACGCCCCCGTGCACAGAGCGAACCAAATGAACGAGAAAGAGAGAAGACACATACACACAGCGGGCGGGAACGAAAAACGACGAATTTTTCTCGTTCCGATTTTTATTTTCGGTTCGCTCTGTGCGGGTTTTTGTTTTTATCGATCTCTTGCATTTTTCCATAATAATAACATAGTTTCATAATAGTTTTTTCTTTCTCTTCTCTAAAAGACAGCACAAAACACGTAGTATTTTACACGATCTTTACAGGGCTGGTCGCTGAGCTTACGCCGAGTCGCGGCCACGAAGTTTTATCATTTTTTTAAATTTATTTGTACAAAAATTCGCTAGGTATTCAAGTGCAGGGATTGACACTTCTAACTAGAGTGTTATCATTGCTAGTCTACACAACTGGATCTAGTGGAATGAAAGTACCATCAAATTAATTATTTATTAACTAATTTCTCTTATGACGAATAGTAAAAATAGATAATAAAATTTAAGCTCATATAACTAATAAAGACAATAAATTTAAATGATTAGTTCAATTGCCAACACCTGTTTTCACTATACTCTTAGTAATTTACGTAAAGCTATGTAAAATATAAATTATTAACTATAATTTAGAAACATCTAAATAAAATTAGTCTTTTATGAAACGACGTGAATTTTAATGCATAATTTACTAACATAAATAAAATGTTACCAAAAACCAATATAAATTTAAGTAAAGCAAAAAAATAAAAGCGTTTAAAACTGTTTAATCATTCACTAGGTCATATTAGTTAATTAATAGTTTACAAAAATTAGAAAGCTGTACTTAAAAAATTGTTTGTAAGTATTTTATTAATACTCTTCGCATTAAGTCAAAATTTAATTTCGCGTTATTAGAAGTGCCCATCACTGACATTACAAGTTACAACGATTCATTTCAAATCTTACAATAATTCTCGCACACCTTTGCATAAGTAACTTTACATTCACTATAGACAATTAACTGTAGCAACAGTTTTCATTTTCGTAGGCTTGTCTAAAAAAATGAAAAACCCTTTTTATAAAAGAGTAAATTATGCGGCGATTGCACACAAGTTTTATTTTATTTCTTCATATAAAAGATTCGTTTTTAATTTTCTAATTACGTCGTCAGGGAAAGCACACTCATTTTTCATCTTCTCACTCATTCATTCTCATTCATTCTATTTTTTATCTTTCTAATTATTTTACAATCTCCATTTCGTCACTTCGACATCGTAATTTACGCGCGCACTTTTTTATTTCCACGGAACATCTGTGTCTGATAGTCCATCATCTCTGCGATGAAAATAAAATTGTCGCTGAAACTCTAATTTATATATACTTTTCACTCGCGAACTCGTTAACCGTTTTAAGAACATGGAAAGGTATAAAATAAAAAAATTTTTAATCTCAAAAATGTAGATATCATCGTAAAAACATAATTTAAAAAATATATTTAAAAACCATGAATATACAATTAAAATACAGTGATCCATGCTACTAAAACGGAAAATATTGTCGGGAAAAAATGTGCTCCCGCTCTGAGCGACACTCGCACTGGTGCGATCGCTGAAACGAGGTTTAAAGCTTGTCGTGGAGTTGTCTATGCTTATTTACGTTTCGAAGACTTACGTAAGTTCATTATTTACAAATTACATATTTCACTAGCCCACGTATTCATTTACAAAATTCATGTTACACACTTTGCTCGCGGTTTTCTCACAAAAATCAACACCTTTCTTTATAGTTTTGTCGCATTTCGTATCTACTATTCTGGAAGAACTTTACGCAGAGTTTACACTTTTAAAATATTCGAAATCTACTTTCAGATGATATCGAGTTAATATTAGAAATTATAGTTTAGCTTAAAAAATTCTTTTCTAGAAGATAATATTTTTTACTTTATGTACAATTTATTAACTTTATTAATTGTATTAAAAATTTAATTTTAAACAATTATGCGCTAAAAGATTTTTTAAAATATATGTTTAGAAAAATTTTCGTATAATTTAACTTGAATAGTTATTTGAATTTTCATTGTTTTATTTTTAAGGTTTATTTATTTTTGATATAAATAAATAAATTATTTAAAGTATTCATTAAAGTATACTTTATTTTTTCTCATTTATTCATTAGTATAGAATTTATTTACAAAAAAAACTATATAAGCACTAAAATTTTTTATACAATAGCAAAATACAGTTATAGATCTACTTTAACTCGATATCACAGAAAAATGTCATGGGAATTTGAGAGCAATATTTTTTTGTAAGACATTGATAATATTATCCACGATGTTCTAATTTTACAATATACTTTTTATAAATCTTACAGAAAATGTATTGTTAAATAAGATGTTGAATTTCACAAATATAAATCTAAACTATTTACAAATAATTATTTTTTTCCAGCTGTCATGTATTATCACCAGTTGACAAAATAAATTAATCCGATAAATTTTGCAACGTCATTAAAATTTTAATAAACAAAAACTTTCAAAATTACTATTTTTTCTCCCAAGCGATTAGAGTTTAAGGAAAAAAGAGAACGAGCAAGAAGGAAGTTTTTCAAAAGATAAAATATTATTGAAATATGAAAATAGGCGAGATTTACATTACTTCCCTATCGCACATGCTTATTCTCTATCGTTTTAATTAATGGTCACAATCTGATATGTACAGTGATGAATATTGATTTCCACTTTTGTTTTCCTCTTTCTCTTTTTTCCTTTTTCTCTTTAAATTTATTCTTCCTTATCATCTATTTTTCAAGGTAGTGTAAATGTCAATTAGTTACGAAATAATATTTCGATTTTTAAATATTAAATTATAAAATATGCTTGGAATGTTATTATATTATATGTATAATATTAGAGGCACTGTTAAAGATTTATAGTTACTCACACTTATTAAAACTCATTTCTTTTCATTTAATTTTTGTTTAAAAAAACTTCTTCATTTTCTTCTTCTAGCCAAGAACACAAGAATAAAATTTTTATTATTATTGAAAATTATGATAGCTTGCTACTAGAAGACTTTAACATTCTCTTAAGTAACTGTAAATTAAATTTTTATAAAAAAATGCGTGTTGAAAATAAAAAATGTTTTCAGTCAATGCGAATAAGATCAATAACGTCAAATTAAATTAAATTTGTAATAAAAGATTAATACATTAAAAATTTACTGAAATTGAAAAACAATGCCTCATCATACGTAGGTAAATAATCGACTTTTTCATAAACCTTGATCAAGCTCATCATTCCTCGTTACGCATCCTGCAACTACATTGAAAAAGGATGTTGGTATATTTGAACCAACTTTTTCGCCTGTATCTACTATCAACACTAAAATTACGTTTTCCAAGAAAAAAAGTGAGTTTTCTATGCTCGACAAAAAGGTCGACTAATTGATAAAAACAAACGCTTCCAGGCGTCAATATCAGATGCGCAGAGAGCCAAAGTAGTTGCAGTTTTGCAGTAATCCCATTGTTTTTTAGTTTGATCGTTTCAGTTGCTTATATGAATGTTCTTAGTTTCTCTTCTATCATTAGCTTTATTTTTTCGTGCTCGGAATTGACTGAATACAGCAGCGGTTCTTTATTCTTAAGGAGAAAATGTGCTTCGTACATTTTATTTGAAATTAAATAAAATCGTACCAATAAAACGACATTAGTCATCGTACAAAATATTACTCAAAAGTAATATTTAGTATTTCTTCAAATGCACTTCAAGTTTGTAAAGTTCGTTTACAAGCAATATCGTTCGTTCCTGACCTATACGTTTCAGGATTTTGACTCACACCTAACTAATACTTCCAGTTTTTCGATCAAATACAGATGAACATTCATGTCAATTTTCTGAAACCACTCGCGAAAGATACGTATAAGTTCTTGTCTTACAGTCACACACTAACTTCGGGTTAGTTCACCCTTCCTTCCTCAGTGCAAATTCCTCGCAAAGTTGAGATTGTAGGTCTCAAGTTCCATGGGCTGGAGAATTATCTCCTGCAGTCCATCTTTCAGGTGCTTATGCGTCTTGGTGCCCGTCAGTGAAGTCTTCGTCACATTAGGTGCACTTAATTTGTAAAATGCTGTATCAGGCGATAGCCTATCGTGAAGAGGGCAGTGTTTGATGGGATTATCAGATCCAACCGCGCAACTATAGCCCTGTCGGTGCAACACCATCAACGCATTGTTAATCGGGTAGTGCGGCATCTTGGGATCGTGGTTTGTTCTCAGATTGAGCAGGTGAACATCGCAAGGCAGACTTGGACTGAGTAGCCTCGTTTCCGTGGCCAGTTTAATCTCTGCTTCTGTACCGTCCACCACGAAAATGTTAACTGGGTAATTCAAGGAGTTGCTCATCTGGTTGGCGAAGAGCGAGGGTTTGGAGTACTTGTCACGGTCACCCACGATGTCTTCGAGAAGGAGCCAATGTTTGATCACCGTCTTCCGATTGTCCAGCAAACCTTCGCCCATGCCTCTCGAATCGTCATACAACGTCCTCCTGTCCAGCATAACCTCCAGCCAGCCAGGTTGGTAGCTGGCCGCACCTTGGCCGTGATTGACCAGAAGGGTCAACCGATGCGACGAGTCCTCGATGTAGGCCATCGACGTGATTGGGAAGTAGTTACCTTCAATACCGATCCTTTCGACCTTAGTGCGCTTGATCATCTGATGGCCGTTAAGATCCGTGTAAAATTCAGGCGGGTCACCATTGACTATGTCTGTCTGAATGCGCATGAACATCTCGGTTTCGCGATTCTTCGGAGGCGTCTCGAAGTCAACAATGTTCCGTATGTGGATCGCCTCTGACAAGCCACCCTCTTTATGGTAAATAGCTACGTAGTGAGCTAGCAGCTTGCCGTACTCGACTGTCAGACGCGAGCTCAACGCACCTGAGACGATGTAGATCTTCTGATGAGGCGTGTAAGCCTCCAGAACGTCCTTGTCTGAATCGCGAAGATTCGGATCGGGCATAAAAAGGTAGGCCCCGCTGTGAAACTGGGCAGAAGTGTAAGCGGCAAATTGGATGTTACACTGCATGATTTTACCGCTGGGCTTTTTGGTAACACGCTTGAGGAAACCGGTTTGGCCGTCGAACAGCAGCCTCATCCTTTGATTCTCTAGCTGAATGTCGCCCGCCTGCATAGATTTGATGGGGAAGACATTGTCCTTGCCACACCTCGTGCAGTAAATTGTGGATATAGCTTCAGCCGGTACGCGGTCAGATTGCTGAAGGTGATAAACCGCTATCGTTAATGGCTTCAGATCAGCCACGAAAAGAAGAACGTAGACGTCATGCGTAATGCTGGTGGCATTCATCACCGGTGCTATCTGGTACGGGATGGGGTTCTTTTGGGAATCGAGAACTTTTACTCGATAGGTCGATACTTTGAGGCTGATGACCTCTTGTCGTGGTTGGGCGAGAGAATTGAAGAGCACTATCCTCTTGGTCTCGTGGCTGTTAATGTTTATGGGAATTTTCTTAGGAAGTTTCTCATAACTATCGCGATCGGACTCCGAGAGCACGTAAACTTGGCCGGCACTCGAATTAGCTCTAACTTCAGTTGCTGCCAGTGACTGTATGGCGAAGCTCTGTAAACTGGTCATATCGGAGATCGACTCGAACAGTTTGAGAGCGTAGTCCTTCATGACAAAGGATTTGGAGGTACCGGTGATAGCGTCGTGATGCTGGAAGAGACCGAGATTACGACGAGCCTTTACCAACTTCTCGAAATACGTTTCATAAAGTTTGATGTCTTTGGCTGACTGTTTGGCGACGTTCAGAGCTATCGTGTAGAGTATCTCGGCCGATCGAAGATTGGCTTCCAGTTCCCGATCCAGGATCTTCATATAAGGACGCGTAGTGAAGTAACCACTCCAATATGCCGGCCTGCCTTCGCTGAAGATATCCGAGTAGACGAAGAAATCGCCTTTGAGGGTGGGAAAGCGAGCCATTCGCTTTTGGATCTCGTTGAAGTAGTCCTTGGGCGTGCCGAATACGACCTCGGCATTGTAGTCGTCCTTTCGGCTGTTTATGAAGTCGATCAAGATCTTGTAGTTCGTGTACTGCTGATCCCATTCAATCGGATGGTCATACCTGTAATTGCAAACATTAATGAAAATGTAGTCGATTATAAGATTGGAACTAATTGAATTATGAGACAAAAGTTTATCTGCATACATTATTATTTTGATAATCTAATTAACAATTTATTTATATGAATTAACATTGATGATTTTTAATTCAGTTTTGTGTTTTTCATACCTAAAATCATCGCCTAGAGGTATGAGCACAACATTGTGTGGAAATAGCGAGCCCGTCTTGAAATACTGCTCCAACAGCTGTTCTGCCATGGACTTGACATTATTCGAGGTAATATCCACAGCTTTGGCTGAGTACTCGGTGTACTCATTACGTATCTTGCGGAAGTCGTAGTTGAGACAGACATGAGGATGAGGCCCACAGGAGTGCTTGATATTGTAAATATCGAAGGGCTGGTTGTGGGTTAACATATCGGAAGCACCACTTTGGTCCCAGGGCTGCACCCAGACGAAGTCACCGTACTGCTTCTTGGCGAACCACTGCTTCCAGGCGTAGTGGATGCGCTGGATTATCGTGCCGGAGGCCCCCGAGGCCTTGAGCAGGTAGGGCACCGTGCCACCATGGCCGAAGGGATCGACCGCCCAGCCAGATTCTGGCGTCACGTCCAAGTTCGTTTTCAGCCATTGGTGACCTAGAATTAGAATTAGATCTGTAGATTAGAAAAGACGCACTTTGCTTTAGATAATAGGTATTTGTTCAAGTTTTTCATTCAAATTTTGAACTTTGTTTTAATTTATTTAAGGTCATTCTTGAAGTACACATATGTTTATCGATTTCGTCAGATCTAAAATAAGGAGAATAGACATTTTTTTCTGATTATTTTATACTCTGCAAGAATTATCTTAATGTGTATTTATATTATAGAAGTATTAGTAAGTATTTGCAGCATGAGAGGAAGAGTAAACAATATCTCAAATCAGGCAGGTAAAATGGGGTGCTTTAATTTCTACCTGGAGGGAGTAAGGCAGCCACTTTACGCACAACGTGTAAAAAAGATTAATTAACTAGTCATCATCAAATACGAGATTTCGTTATTCACAAGTACATTTTTTCCTTTTCAGAATATTAAAATCTTGTATCAATCAAGATCATTAAAGAAAAATATAAGCAAATATTGTAGCAGCGACGACTGTCAAAGTTTTCACGTCGATCATCAATCATATAACCTAGTATTATTCGGTAATGAAATAGTTTGGCTGACGTTGCAGCCTTATCGTCAGTATCAAAGCTGATCCCGGACCAGGAGGTTCGGCTATATTACCGTAAAAAGTCACACGTAATGCATACTAAAATGTCCTTAAAAAAGTTTTTCAAATCTTACAGTTCTTAAAAAGTTAGAATATAAACTGAGAAGGAGGTGGGGGCACTATCGCTTTATAGGGCATTATACTAGCATATCCGAAAGCTCGTATCGAACTGAGTTAGAGGAGTTTATGGGGAATATAGCTCGAGCATGCGGGATTATCGAGCTAGCGAGTCATCCAAGGATCGTTCGAGCTCGTCAAAGTTCATGCAAGCTCGTAGAAACCCGTTCTGTGCTTATCGCTCTCAGTCGAGATGCTCGCTAGTCCCTTTTTTTACTGCGAGTTTCGGCGCGGCATATTATAGCCTGGAGTAATAATCACCTTATTTAAGATTTAGTTACAGGAATCTTCAGAATTAAAAATTCTTTGTATGTTTTTATTGTTTATAAATTTAATCTTTGTATTTGAATTGACAATTTAAATTATTTTAATTATCATTTAGTATAATAACATTAAAATATAAAAAACATTCTCATTTGATAGAGTTGAATTGAAAAATCTCAAAAATACGCTTTGAAGAACCTTCAACACTCAAAATTCTTTTAAACTACCTCTACAGCTTTAATTACTTTCCCCAATCTAAATTAGACATAGAATTAGAAAAAAAATTCTGTCCAAACCGCGTCAACTAAAACTAAGTTAACTTCCATTAAAGCACGCCTCTACAACAACCCCTCCTACTTCCCGTCGCGAAAAGATCTAAATAATCCCAGCTCCGAGAGTATATCCCGACGGCGAGCAAAGACGCCTGCGAGCAAGCAGTTGGCAAACTCCGCTCCGGCTCTGCATTATCGTCGCGGCGAGTGCCTCGTCACGTGTCCTTCTCCGGGCGTGCCATCGACAGAGCTTTAATTAGAGGTCTACGAAGTTGATAATTACAAGAAGTCGCTCGTCGCCGCCTATTTTCGAGCTTGTGCGAGCGACAGAGAGAGAGTCTTTTAATTCGAGCAAACAAGTAATTACGGCGCGATACCGTATATACAGAGCCTATAATAAAAACCGGGCTCTCGATCCCCTCTCTCTCTCTCTCGCTGGGGAAATGCCAGTCACGTAGCAGTGATTAAAAACTTCGCGCCAGAGCCCGGGTATAACCCATTAGCGGGAGGTGTGAGAGAGCTGCGGTATAGCCTCTCTCTCTCTCCTGGCGTTGACATTTTTGTTCGCCTTGGTTCTCGATTTTTTTTATGCTCTCTTTGTTCGCTTAACGCGATACCGTTATTAGGGAGCCTAATTGCCGTAGCTCGTAATTGATGTTTTGTGTTCTAAGATGCGCGCAGAACGGAGGTTCTAGTTCCCTCTATTTCGCGTCTACGTGATAATGTATCTTTGTAATAGATTTTAAAGGACGGGACGTAGCAAAGATTAACTTGTAGTTTTATCTTCTCGTTTAGGAACCTCAACGGACATGAAATTTATCTGGAAGTCTATCTGCCATTAGGGTGTCTAGTAGGTTAATAAAACAATACCTACTTTCGGAATTTTCACGCAAAAATTGAAATTGTACCTAAGATTTCAAATTAATTAATAGCAGAAAAAAGTTCATATCAAAGCAACGTTAAAGTAACCGTGCAACTTCGCTCTAACGTAACGACGTTATCACTGAACCGTGATCCCCTTCCATTTCTTTCTCTCACCTCCATGTCAAATTAAACAAGGAGATAATTGCGTAACGCACCAACATAAAGTAAAAAAAACAAAGCCACGCCATTAAAGGACGCGCGCGATTTCGCTGAAAAGAGCGCAGAGAAAAACGAGAAATTCGCCGGCTAATTATGTCGCGCGCGTATAGTTATTCCTCTTGCGCGCGTTTTTGTTTCTCTTGTATCGTTGAACGGAGTGTCTCTAGCGTCGAATCAAGTTGGCCCGAGTGCGGGTCTACAGGCGCTGTGTCTGTGTAGCGAGAAAGAGAGAGGGCAACATGAACTTTGCATCAGTCGCGACGTCGAGCTTAACGCGACATCTGCTGTTTTCGCTCTTGGCGTTCTTCGTTGTTGCCAGGTAGATGGTAACTTATCTGATGTTGAAAAGCGTGTTTTTGTTTGGCTTGTTTGTTATCGTTGATGTAATTGTGTACCATTTTCGTGCTAATTGTACTTCGCGCTGCCGTTTATTATTTTTATTACTCCAAATTGGATGTTACAAATGGAATGTTTATTAAGTCTTAAGTATTAAGTATGCAAGATATGGTTTATAATAAATGAAGTGGTTAATTAACCCGTTAGAAAAATAGAATTCTAGCAGATAAATTTTCTGAAAAATGTTATAATCTTGAACTTGAGTAATTTTATTTTATTATTTACAATTTCGATAACGTTTTTAAA
>JAPYZA010003226.1:0-19586 GCA_030522685.1 Eupelmus azureus | reverse complement strand
TGTGTGTGTATGTGTGAGAATTCGTGTGTAAGGGTTGGTTAAAACGAAGGGTGAAACGGTGCCGAGGTTTTCTACTTTGCTCAAGGAATATATGGACCGCGGGGTTAGCTATTGCCCGCACGCGCGTGTGTGTGTGTGTATGTAGGTCTGTAAATGTATAGGCGTAAGAAGAATATGTGGGTGTGTGAGAATGTAAGGGTGGTAGTCGCGCTGGGAGGGTGTCAGTTGCAGAACGGATGAAGGCTAGAGAGGGCGCTCGTGCAGAGGGTTGAAGTTGCAGTGGTGCGCCGTGACGGGCGGTGAAAGAGCGAGCGACGAGTGTCGATCCCCAGCGAGCTAAAACTCGTCTCCCTGGCAGTCGCACTTTTTATGTATGGCTAGATTTTGTTTCTGAATGACAATGATAATGGTTGGGTAGCGGCGGATGGACGCTCGAACTCGGCGATTCGCGTATCGGTCGTTTTTGATTTTTGTTGGTGGTTAAGCGGGTCAGCACAAACCTTGTCGTCACCCATGGCTGCGGCGAGGCGGCTCTGTGTCGATGTGAGAGAAGGTAACGGCGCGGCTTCGGGTGGACCAGAGACTGACGTCTAGCGTTTCGTGGAGCCGTGAAGAACCGCCGGCATCATCGACCGGTCCCCCCCACCACCTCGGCCACCTCGTGCGCGCGCGCCGAGCTCGCTCGCCCTGTATAACTCGCGCGCCGCTCGAGCTCCCCCTCTCTATCTCGCGCGCGCTTCTACTCTATTCTCTCTCTCTCTCTCTCTCCTTCTCCCACTCTCGGCGCGAGCGATATCGACTGTCTCGCTCGCGCTCGGCCTCGCCTCGTCTCGCTTTTACGCACGTGCCGTGAGGAGTCCAACGGTCGTCCTCGTCGCGCGCGCGCGCAAGCTCCGCCAGTGCCTGTCACTGGGATAGGCGCGCGCACGCGCGACCGCCTCAGAGCTTTGCGAGTTATAGAGAGAGAGAGAGGCGAGAGCTTGGAGCTTTCTCGCTCGCGCTCGCCTAGGCTGCCTCGACGCGGAACTTTCCGTTTCCTCTAGGAAGAGAGCGAGGCTAGAAGACGGCGGAGCGAGATAGAGCGAGAGGGAGAGAGTCTCTCTAGGGGCGGCCCAAAGAGCAGACGGAAATCGAGGTTGACAATTTTCCCTCGTTTTCACGCTGTAATGAGCTTTTTTTTAAGGAATTTCGCGCTTTAATTAGGACCTTTTCCGCTGTTTTTTATCTGTACATTAATGCATAATTTTTCTAATTAAATTCGTAATCTTATCAATAATATTTACAATTTCAAAACGTTTCTCAACATAAAAGCAAATACAGACGTGTCGAAAAGAAGAAAAAAAAACAGTCCGATTCAGCGTCCGATTGAAACTTAAAAGCATAAATCACATCCATCCTCCAATATTAAAGCCCTATCGACAGCCCTTCCCCGGCTGCTCGGACACATTCGGGGGTGCTCGGGCGCCTCGGCAAATACATCGCGTGCGCGCCGAGAGGAAGCTGAGCTTGCGATTATTGAGCACCACTGAGGCGCGCGCGCGCGCGCCCGACGATATCTGTGCTACTGGGCTGCGCGCCGGGTGCTCGCTAACCGACACTGTACACTCGCTTCGTCTGTCTTCGCGCGGAGCATGCAGCGCTGCTGTCTTTCGAGATGGGAAAGCTGCGGCTTCGACACCGGAATTCGATTGGCACGCTGGTTCTTTTTTTTTTCTTCGGCCGGGGGAAGTGCGATGGAAAATTTGGCCCGTTTTGGCTGCGGCCGGTTATGTAACTGCGCCGCTGACCCGAATTTTGTGTGGACGAGTTATTGAGCTTTTTGGTAAACAGGCATGGCGAACAGGCTGGGTGCGCTTGCAGTTATTGTGTTTTAGGTTGTTGAAGCTGTTGGCGAATTGTGAAATAAATAAATAACGTGACTTTTTATCGTTATTTTTTAATTTTTTATTGAATAGCTTGGAAAATCTATTACCATATTTTATTTTAATTTTGCATTTTAAAGCCTTTTATAATTACACATTTATCGGCAAATACTTGGCGTTAATTTTCCATGCATTTTTCAAATTCTATCGTTTTTTCTAATAATAAAGCGAACTATAAAAAGCCTCGCTTCAAAAGCGCTCATATTGGCTCATTGTTACATATTTGACGGCGTGTTAAAAAAAACGAGCGCTCTTCCAATGCTGCAAACATTAGATAGGCATCATCGGTCCGGCTCGAAACCCATAAACTGCTCGTAACTTTATACGGGTAGTAGCCAGCGGCACAGGAAATCTGCGGATAGCACCGTGGGGCGCTATTAGTCAGAATAGTGAAATTAACATAAAATCAATAAATGCACTCTCCTTAAAGATCCTCCTTTTCGCAGAATTACTTCCATGAAAAAATCTAATTAGGCGAATCTCGGCAAGCCAATCCCGGGGATCGATTAATCAATGTTTTTTCGTGCGCTCGACAGTCAAGTTTAACGTTTCGTAGGCTCGCGTTTCAATGGAGCCCTCGAGCCTCTCCTTTTTTCTACCTCGCTTTCAAGCTCTCCACTCGCGCTGCGAACACAAAGCCGCCAACCCTTTTTCCTCGGCTGAACCACGGCAAAAACGGCTTCATTCACTGGACACACTCTCTTCTTTTTTTTTCAACCCGCAAAAAATGAGAGACGGCGCGCGAGCACTCGCCTATGCAAAAGAGCTCGAATGCGAAAAAAAACACGGCTGATTGGATGCGCAGCGCTGCTAACGGCAGAGACAATAAAGCCTGGATTTTATGCCAGAGCTGAAGAAGGAAAGACGTCGTCAGGCGGATAATAAGAATTGCGAGGGCGGCGAGAGATACACGCAGGTATGCGCGTGGAAAAAGGGATGCAGCGACGCGTGTTTATGAATATATGGATGGGAAAAAAGGATAACGCGCGCATGGCCGCTGGCTCGTCGATAATCCGATTTCGTCCTGGTCGACTGCTTTTGAACTTCGACTTTTCCCGACTATACCTGCAGAGCGATCCTGCCGCATGCGTTCGCTTTGGGCGATGAGACGAGTGTTAATCTCTTGGGCTGATACTTTCGGTGATGATAATTTTTTGCAGTTTTTCGATTCGTTATTTACTGCGACTTCTTAATTTGAAATTTCGAGAGATAGTTTTGGCCATTATGATTGTTTAATCTAATCGCCGTATTGCACTAAAGCGAGGAGGATAATTTTTATCAATTGTTTTGCGCACAATGTTTCGTTGGATGTACCTTCCTTTAAAAAGTATTACTGTACCTATCTTGATACGATAAGATCGCATGACCTGCACTTGTATTAAAAAATACGGGAAAAATGTAAAAGCTGGAAATTTATGTACTCCCTGGTACGCTGTTAAAATAGCTATCGATAAGCAAACTTTTTAAAGACTCGCGATAAAAATAGTAATTAAAAATTGTTTTGTATTTTTTTCAATATCTTATTTTATCATACCACATTTTATATAAAAAAAGTCCACATCACCGCATATAAAAGCGAAACAAAAGAAGAAATATTTCCGTAGACTATTCTTTTACGTGCCGCATCGCCGTGCGCGCATCCAGCAGCAACACAATACTCTCCAGCCTCTAAAGTCGATAAAATCGTGCGGGGTCGTAAAAAATTTGTCCCACTACCTTGATACACACCTAACCACTAGCACTCCTTTCGCAATGCAATTCCAGAGCTTATACACACCTGCTAGGATACTTCTTCGAGGCAGCCTCCTTAACGGCCGATATAACTCTGCCTTTTTCCACTGGCTTTTTTTATGCGTAAAGTGCGCTTATAGGCCGCTGGTGTAGAGTCGGGCATTTTAAGTCTTACCCGCAGCTATTTTGCGTGCGGCTTGTTTGGAGTAGGGCGAGATGAGACTATGAATATCGAATCCGACCTAATAGCTGCTTCAGCGGAGGCGAAGTCAAAATAAACAGGCGAAACCGAGCGGGAGAGAGCCGAGAGATACAGCCGACTTGCGGCTGATCTGAAATATTGACGGCCGCTGGTTGAGGGATTTCATTATTTTGTTATTGCTTGTTTAGACGCACTAGGTTAAGATAAAAGTGACTTTGTTTACGACACTAATTTCGAGAATTTGGGAAAAAGTATTATTCAGTCAATTAATAAATTATAAACTTGTTTTGCTTTCTTTCAAAGTAATATAGTGTTTGTTATAAACAATGTTGTGGAGATTTTTGAGAATCTCAAAATGAATATATCTATATTGTTTTTGATAGATCACTTATTTTTCTTGCGTTAGTCACATTGAAAGAGATTTTTATAAATGAATTTTATTTATTAATCAAGTCTCAATAATTTCTTTTTTAACAAATCACTGAAAAAGTGATATTGTGCCCATAATAACATATCAAATTAAATAGCGTCTTACAGACATAAATTAGCAATTCTTATAAAAACCGAATGCAACACAGTATATTAAAACACTTGCGAAAACTGTTCAATAGTAATGCATCGTCAGCCCAAATCCAAAATAACTCCGCAACTATATAATAGTCTAAAAAAAGAAGAGCACATAGAGGCGCAGGTAACGTCGCGCGTATCCAGCCGCAGCCGATGAGTCCCTCGTTACGTCAGGCTCGCTCTCTTCTTGTTTTAAAACGCGACTACGTCGACGCCGTCACGTGTTTGCGCGTCGGGCGCGCGGCGCTTACGCAAATACCGGCGCGTAGCCCTCGTTATATTCAAAATTAAAGTTTTCTTCACTCTTCCCGTCGGCGTGCCTCGCGCCTTTTAATTTCGTCCTCCAATTAGTCAGAGCCGACCGGGCCGCCTCGCGCAATACATCCCCGGCTGACTACGTGCCTTTGCAACGCACAGAACTGCCGCTGGTCTTTGTCTTTTTGGGGGATTAGTTGTCTGGCGCCCTGTCTTTTCTGGACGAGACGAAGACGGTTTGACCCTTTCAGGGCTGATTTTTTTCTAAAAAAGGGGCTTTTTTGCATATTGATAATTGATTATTTTTATTGTTGTTTGACTTGTTGTTAACCATATCTAGATATAGTCGATTTAAAAATGCTAATTTATTTCACATTTTTATGCAAATTTTATCTAAATACGATTTTGAAATCAAGTTACATATGCTAATATGTTAATGTATGCTCTGATATATGTCATTATTGGTTTTACTGATAAAAATTTTGTGTGAATTTATTTCTTGTTATTTTAGATAAGAAATCAAATTAGTTTGACTTTGAAATATCCGAAAGGAAACACGAGATAGTTTACTTTTTCTTACTCTGAATACTAAAATCTTCGTGTTTGAATTGAATTTATTAATTTTCTTGAAAAAAATCACCATAAGCTTTAACATTTCACAGCTAGTAATACATATAAAGAAGACGACATTAGGACTGTTGTACTTTTAGCAATTTTTCCCAATTTTTTTACTTATTGTTGTATGAGGATATTTCATTTAAGATTGCTTTAGTTTCATGATGTCTACAGTATATATGAACTTATTGCTAAACTTTATTAAGCACAAAAATTTACACTTTATAAAGTAAATTTTATTTTAGGCTAAAGGCTTACTTTAACGTTTAATTTATTTTTTATGAAAATAATTTTAATCAGATTAATTTTGCAGTAACATAGTTCAAATTGGAAAATATAACAGATATTATACACATGAAATATGTAAATATTCACTTAAAACGGTACAGCGTATAAAAAACATCAAAATACCTACAACTAATAACTAATAACTAATTAAATCTAAAACATCCCTATACAAAAACAGCTCATTCCAGAGCTAAACAAATTTCTTTTTTTTCTTATACTTCCGACGTTTCATTCTTTACCGAAGCGTTTTCTTTTGGACCTTTTTGCTTGCGATCCCTTTCAGGCAAAAAATCGTATTGTTACCCACTTCATCTCTATACTAGCGCTAGCACTCGGAAGACAAATTCTACAAATCCATTCTGTCTCTATTCGCTGAGGAAACTCCGAGAGAATTTCATGGAAACTACCAACTTATAATTACTTTTGGGAATTAATTCTGACGTCGTCACGAGCGATGTTAGGCTTGAATACTACCTTATTGAAGGCATTAGGTTTGTACCATTGTTATAGATGGATTCGACACTGTACCACTAGAACACTTTCATTTGATACCAAAATGGACAATTTTTAGATTTGGGTGTAATAACAAATTGAAATCTCAATATGGAATCAACAATGAATCGTATTCTTATTTTCTCATAAAATAATATTGATGACGCGATGTACTTAGGCGAAATAAAAATAATTCATATCTTTCAGTAATGTTGACGTATAGCCGTAGGAACGAGCCTTCATCGTACAAAAATAAGCCTTCCCAGCCATCTCCCCGCACCGATTTCGCTTATCGCCAATTCTCTCCGGGCAAAACACGCGGAAAATCACCCAAGCCTCTGCCAGCGCATTAATCTGCGTATCGCAATCCGTATACCTATACACGCGTAATATCGAAAATCGGCTAGCGCGTTACGATATTCGTCGCTCTAATGATGCCGTGGGTACGCTCGCTTGCACGCTAATCCAATTGATCGCGTGCAAAAGACCGAGAGCGTTACATTAATCGTGAGGCTGATCGTCGAAGCGTGAATTGGCAGTGTGCGAAAATATTCGTTTTTTTTTATTCTACGCGTGGAAGGAAGATGAGTGGAGCCGATTGCACCGTGGAGTAATTGTACTTGGGAATTACTAACGTGGGATACTACTATTTGCTTTATTGTATGATAGTCTATTGTAAATATGTTTTTTTTCGATGTAATACTTTTTTGAATTTTGTTGGTATAATATAGTTTGGGAAGCTTTATGCAAGTCAAACGTGTACGCTTTAAAGACTTTAGTTTATAAAATGAATTTACATTTTTCAGTTGTAAGTTTGTTGTATACGTATTTTTAAAACTACTATTAATAATAGATTGTTAATAAATAAAAAAAAACAGAAATGCATAATTATAGGTTCTTATGAAATGTTGCTTAAACAATCAAATGCAGAAACTTTTGCGAAAAAATGACGCTCACATAAAAAAGTACCATTTTTGTAGACAAAAAATTATATTTATAAAAGCGTGAATTTTAGGTGGAATTCAGGATCACTCGGGTGAAAAGTTAAAAAAATTCAAAAGACATACTTGCTCACCAGTATATCTATGTCAAAGAATTTTTTCCCTTTTATATGCTTTTCGTCGTTGGAAGTATTTGCAAAAAAGAACAAATATTTTTATATAGCGAAAATAAATTCCATACTGCATATAAAAAGGTATAAAAGTAGCTTCTAATTATGACAATTTGCAATAATTTATTGACAAGACTGACTTTTTTTGAAACGTTTATTAGAACTGTTTCCAGCAAAGCAATCATAAGATTTTAATTTTAATTCGTGTTCACACACAAATTCTTTTAAACCTGAATAATTCCTAACAGTATCTTTATTATTTCATACTACTCTACATTTTTCTAAAATAAACACGTAAACAAGCACGCGCAGAACAACGACCATCCAAAAACAAAATTCAAAACCGAATATCTCTCAAAACCAGCGCCAGCGCCGCATCTCGAAAAAAGCACTCTCCGCGTTTACCCACTTCAAAAAAGAAGCCCTCGTCGAGAGAGCAGGCTCCTTCCAACGCACTCGTCCCGAGGCTCGATTCTCTTCTCCCATCCAGCCTCTCGTTTCCTACTTCCGCGAGTAAACGATAGGTGTGCGTAAGATCGCGCGGCTCCCTCTCCTCCTCGTGCGCTCCTCTTTCCGCGAGAGAGCAATTTGCCGATCCGCCGAGTGGAGGCGGTTACGCAATCGAGGACTGGCCTTGTGCCAATCGCTCCCGTCTCTCTCGCTCTGGTTAGCTCTCGTCTTCCTCTCGTGTATAAGCGTTCGCCTTTTCGCGCTGCACGCACCGAGCGAACGATACCAGCGAGCGCGGCCCGAGTGAGCTTGCGGCTCGTGTATACAGGGATACAGCTGCGTGAGGCTGCGTGGAAACGTTCAATGTCAGTATCGATGCATGTATTTTTGATTTTTTGATTAGCTTAATTTTCTGAAGCAAAGTATTTTTACTCAAATCTTTCTAGAGCGTTTATTACCGGCAAGAATTTTAGTTTATACCCTCGCTGATTATAAGCTTTTTACCAGAGTTATAAAAAAAATTCTCGAGTAGTAAATCCCTTTCGAAAGCAAGGCCCAAGCGTAAAACCGCCGAGACCATCTCTATACCTTCGTACTCCAAAGCAGCGGTTACAGCGCGCTTGCAATATTTACTCCTCTATCTCGCGCGCGCATGCGATGCGCAAACATTAAATTAAAAATTGCCCTAACGATAGAAACGCGCAGAAGAGGGACGAGTGGATTCTAACGTTACATTACCCGAAGGTTTGCTCTCTCACGGCAAAGGATGAATTAACAATAAACTCCGAAACGAATCCAGGTCGACTGTAAACGTATCTAAGCTCTCGGTTCGAGTCGAGCTGGCAAAACAGCAAGTCGAAGTTAAGAGGCTGTCGGCTTCTGCTGTGCACCTGGGCGCGAGGCGGCCGCGGTTTTTTCTCGTTTTTTTTCTTCTGGATCGTTAAAGTTTAACGGGGGAAGAACGTTAGAAAGTGCGGAGACTCGAAATAGCGCAGAGGAGCTTTTATTTTCATTAGGCTGACATTTTATTTAAGGGACGATTTATCCGCTCGGGTGTAAATTAGAGATTTACACTTTGGCGGAAGTAATGAAAGCCCAGCTGGTATGTGGTGGCCGAATTTTCGAATTTTGAAACGGGAAAAAGAGAGCGAGAAGTTAACGTTTTTCTCTGAATACTTGAACAAAGCTTGAGCGATAGTCCGTGACGTTTCTTTGAGATAGGAAATTGAGCAATGTACTTTTGTAAACAATGCAAACACGTTAAACGCACTTTTTGTGCAACAAAGTTTTCTTCTATAAAAATGTGACATTAGTTCGCTGTTTAATATCGTTAATAAGAAAACGGCGCAGGCTTATAGTTGCCAAGTATTCAAGCACTCGGAAAAAAACGTTGGCTAGTTAAAGTGCAACTACCAAGAAAACGTTACATTTACAGTTCAAACGAATTTATTGTCCAATTACTCATCGACCAGAGCAGAATCCTCACTTCTACTCGTCTACTTCCGAGAAAAGCAAAACGCTCATCTTTCCTTCACTGCGCAGCGCGCAAATCCCCGTAGCCATTTGCATTTGCCGTCGTCAACCAAACAACATCCAATCCGGCCTCGTTTCGCTCAACCCCATCGACAATCAATCTACCGGGTGATCATCCAGCGACCCTCCTTATCCGCGTGCCTCCGAGAAAAATCAGGCGCATCGAGGTTTTGAGTGCCGATAACCGAAAGCCCGCTCTCACCGCCGACACGTGTAAAGTGCGCTATTGCATTAGGCAGCGGGACGTATAACAGGTCCGTGTCCTGCTTTTTGCGCGGTATATACATTCAATTGATCCCCCCCTCGGTGGTTTACTGGTGGAGGAGGGGGTAAAACTCTGGAGAAGATAAGACTTTCTCCTCACGAAACGATGCGGAGCGAGGGGGGAAGGGAGATTATTGCCTGTAAATCTTCGGAGAAGGCGCGTGCTGACTTTTAGTACTCGGGGTTATCCCTTTTCTCTCTCTCTCTCTCGGGCGCTTGTTTTCTTCCTGGCTCCTCTGGCTGTCGAAACGCGGCTGGTGGTGTTCGATTTAATTTGGCTCGACGAGCAGAGGGCATAAAGAAGTTTGGGTTTACGCCTGCCGAGATGGATTTGTCGCGGCGAGTTGTCGCGCTATTGTCTCCTTGTCTAGACGTGCCCCTTCGGGAAGGGTGTTTCGAGGTGGGTTCGGATGGATTGATTAGCACTCGTAGTTTTTTGCGTTTGTTACGTCAGTGTGATGCTGGCATGTATGGATTTTATTTAGTGCTGGATAAGATTGCAGAAGTGAAAAGATAACTTGGAATGAGCGAGTTAAAGTAAAAATAATTTGCTGGCCAAATCTGAGATTTTCTTACTGTCGTTGTTTCTGACAACGAGCTAATTCAGCGGATAAGGCAGTCTAAGGCGATAATAAAATAGTTAATTTAAACGGAAGACTCCCTTTTCCGCTGCTATGTTCTTTTAATGAAATTACGAGACGCACATGTGCGAGCAAAGTTGATCCTCTCGCCTTCTTTTTCATCTAGCTCCCAACCTGCTAGCGTCGGCCCTTTTCATCCGAGCTTTTCTTCCCGGGTCTTCTTTGGCCTTTTAAAAATATCCGCGTGACACTGAGAAAAATTCTGAAAAAGATCCGGGCTTCAAGGTCTGGATTTTTCAGGAACGGAAAAGTGAATTAATATATTATTCCATTAATGTAAGAGAGGGACTTTTTGCGTATTTATATGGCTTCGAAGTTGCTCCGAAGTGCTGATGATGAGGGGAGAGATGATAGAAATCACTTTACTTGCAGCCGTTCTCAGCGCGCGTCCCTCTTTTTAGTTCCGACAGTCCAAGATTTATGAAGCTCGATAAACAAGTCTCGGAAAGCGGGGATTAAAAAATATAAGTTTTTTTGAGTGCAGAAAGCTCATTTTCATTTTGATGTTAGAGATCAATTTGATAGACGTAGACTCTGTCAATTAAGGAAATAAACAACGATTCAGTAAGTATCCACTGCAACCTTGATAACGAATAAAACCCGTGAAAATCTCGTCCCTCCCCACCCTTGAAGAGTAAATCACCGCAATTAAAGTCAGCAGCCAACTAATAAACATGAAGAGCCCACTTGGCCATTGTGCGTTCACGTTTCATCAGCGCTCAAAGCTTCATGGGTGTACCGAACAGCGACCTTGACTACTTGGCTCGACACAATGTCGAGCAAGAACTTCTCCTCTCCTCCATCCGATGTACCTCCATCCCTGATCAAAGCAGCGCTCTCTAGCTGCGCTAACGAGCGAGAGGGAAGTTAATTACCGACGATGCAATTACGGTAAGAGGCGTCGAGGCTGCTGCTGCTGCTACTACAATCCGCTGGAAGTCAAGCGAGAGTGAGAGAGAAGTGGACATACAAAATATGCATGGAAAGTAACTAGCTGCCAAACTCTGCCGATATACGGGTAGCCGTTCAATTTGTAATGGCCAAATAATGAGGTCACTACGTGCGGGAGGGGTGAAGTTAACTTCTCTGTCTGACGGAGCTCTTTTCTCCAGGCGCTTCCCACCCTTGCTTCTTCGCGCCAGCCGCGCCCTTATTCCTCCCTCCTGATGGGCGCGAAATTCAAATCTCTTTTTTCTGCTCCTTATTCTCTCTCTCTCTCTCTCTCTCGTTTTTTATTTTATTTTATTTTTTTTGTTTACTAACGCTTCCATCCTGTTTACGGTTACTACTCCAGCGCTAGAGGGGAATGTCCCTCGTGCTCGCAGGCGGAAATTTTCGCCTATAGCGTAGGGATTTTCACTGCCTCGTCGTCTGGGAATATTGTCCACGAGCGTCGAATTCCTCGCCGCTAAAAATTTCATTCGCTCCTAGGCGCGGGCGCAGCGAAAGAAATCAGAGGAGCCGGAGTCTGAATTATTCAGGCGTGGATGGGAATGAATGCGCCGCGGCGCGAAAAGTCGTGCCGATGAATTTTTACCGTTGGAATAAAAATTGAATTCAATGAGGAGTCGTGTTTTGCTTTCGTTATTTTCATTTGCGATAATTAAATTCTTGCCGGATTATTTAATTTAGCGTTTTGATCATCTTCAGCGTTTGCTTTTATGATCGAAAGCATACATTCCTGTGGTTTAAACGTACGTGCTTTCATTTGTTCCCTGATGGCGATGCTGGAATTGTTTATTTGAGAAGCATGTAATTGTTGATCAGTATTTGGAGTTTGTAATGTATATTAGTACTTCTGACTCATAATGATAATAATAACAACAAAATTATTAAAATGCATTAATCAACTTTCATGAATTTCTTATTCTCTAATGAGTAGATTAGATAAAATTGGAATTTTTATAGCGTATAACTTAAACATTGTATTACGTAACACCTGATAAGAATTCCTAAATAATCGCAAGGCAACCGAATTTTATAAAGAAGCGAACTGTATTTCTGGATAAAAACAAGTTAAATCTATCTTGGCGCCACAGAATCAATATTGACAGAGATCTTTTCTTGTATAACCATCACATAAGCTTTTACCAGTAATTGGGGTAGACGCCTCGAGTGCAATCACTGTAAATTTTATCAATTGTAAACAAGAGTATTTTGCAAAATTTTCAGAATGTAGGTTAGAATTAATAATTTAATCCGACGAACAGTCTAAAGATTCACAACACAGCCAAAAAAATATTTACGTAGCACGCAAATAAAATTAGCATACACATATAAACACCTTGCACGGAACAATTTCGAGCATTTATATAAATAACGTATAATTATAAATCAATAATCGCCCAGCACTTCCAAGACGAGAGCTATAAATAATAAAATCACAATAAATAATAAACGAAGCCGAAGACAAACGGTGTCAAGCGCTCACTAGCTCGCCACTAGCAACACAGAGCCGCGCGATAATCGCAACTCTACTCATATAGCAGCTCGTTCCTCGCGGCTCGGAAAGGGCAAAAATAATGATGCACTTGGCCGTAAGACAGAGAGCCGAGAGCTTGCGTAGCCAGAGCAAGAGCCGCTCTAACCGCGAAAATAGCGACGATCTTCGTTACACTGTCGCGCGTAAAGCGCCAAGAAGCCTAAAAATAATACCCATCGACGAATCACTTGTGCACGTCTTGGCACAGGACTCACCTCGTGTACACATAGCGCCGTCTAAGCGACGCATCGCGTGCTAGACTCCAAACTCGCGCCGAACGAGAAACAATAATAATAACGCCGAGAACGCGATGCTAGGCGCGCAGTCACGTCTCTGGCGCTATTGGGCTTTCTGGGGGCTCGTGCAGCGCGCGCCGATGAAATATTCAGCTCCGGGATTTTCGCCGGATTGACGGATATAGCGTGAATGTTTGATCAGTGCGTTCGGGATTGCATTTTCGTGATTAATGCCGAGTCGCCCGATGTTTTATTCATGCGAGCGTGTAATACGGGATTGATTAGGACATTTTGAATTTGAAAGCTGAGGAGTAGCTGGGAGTTTGTATGGAGTAAGCTTTAGAGGAGCGTTTGATCGTTAATACTTTGTTTTATGCTATATACTGATTTGATAGTACTAAGAATGCTGCTGTCAGCAAAAAATGTCATAAACAGAAAAATTCTTGCTCTAGCAACTGTATCTTGTTCAATGACAATGACATTGTGAGAATTCAAGACCTGAGGCTCAATAAACAAGGTCGCTGTAGCTAGCACTCGTAAAAATAACGCGAACGCGCTTGAGTTTATCTGACAGCGCCGGATGGCAGAATCGGACGAAGAAATGATCGGCAAAAATGTCTCCGATAACAGTGATAAGCGCTTTTAATGAAAGACATTTTTTAGCAAACAAACGTTACTCGTGCTTCTTGATAAAGTTTATTTTTGAATAAATGATCGATGAGATTAATTGGCGAGATAGTAGACAAGTGGTTTTTAAGCTTAAACTTAGCAAAATTTAGATGTCACGATCTATTTTGTCTACTACACCGGAAGTTTCGTCGTTGAAAAGTTGCCAAAATCGGTTTGCAGATTTCTGAGCACATGACTTACTTTATTTGGAAAAATAATATTACCGATTTAGCATTGATATTAATAATTTAAAAACCAATAATTTGACAAACAATAATGCGAATATGAAAATTATTACACACACGTCATGCGTACATCATAAATTCGGTTGTAAATCACATAATGAGAATATTCCAAATACAGCGTATTGAGTTTCCCCGAACCCAAAATATCGAGTGTTATTTGTCATCTATGTATACTCTGACCTAATTGAAATGCAATAAAATATCAAAATAAATGTATCTTTACACACTCCTAAAATCTCGCGATCAAACCCTTAAAACCATTTAAGCAAAAATCTATCAAAGTAAAACACGCCAATGACTCAAACTTCAATCCTCAAAAACCAATCTCCATCAAAAAAAAAAAATCGCCAAAAAATCCATTAAATTCCATCCTTCCCAACCCGTCGCGCGCTTTAGACGCTCGGCCCACCTGAATCACCTCAGCCAAACAAACAAACGTTACGCAAGCGCTCGGCTCTCGCCTCGAGAATCCGCGTCAGTCACAATAAGCGAAAAGAAGCGTCACGTGAAAATCAGGCGACGCGTCATAACGCATCTGCTCCTCGTGCTCCCGGGGGCAACAAACGCCGACGAAAACACTACTCTCACATAAGCCGGTGTCAGAGCAGGCCCCGATGATTCAGCTTTGCGTACACGCTTTTGCGACTACGGCATACCGGTTCATTCCGGCTTCATTCATCGGCGGCACGTCGCGGGCTGTCCGGTTATAACCGGAAAAACTTCGCTCTCAGCCGGGAGAGCGGCGATATTCGCTGCCGAAGGCCTCGGCGAGCCGCAGTCATCGGATACCCGCGACTCGCTGTGCGCGATCGGCAGCTCCTTAAACCCGTTCGATTTCTTGCCTTTTTTACTCTCCTATTTTCTAGTTTCCAATTTCTCCGGAGTGGGAGAGGAGCTCTATGGTAATGAGCGCGAGCAGCGGTGAAGGTGAAGGCGAGCTCGGGTTGAGCAATCGATGTTCGGCTTTTATAGGCGGATCGGTGATGTGTGTTGTGTTTAGTGGACGGCTACTGTTGGAGGCCGAGGGGCCGATATGTTTAGCTGTGCGACGGTTGGAATTCTAGCGCTTGGTGGATCGACTGGCTGCGGTGTGGTGGCGAACGCCGAGAGTAACTTTCTATGAGCGAGCGACTTGGATTGGATGCTGGCTGCTGGGATGATGTTCTGCGTAACTTGTATTGGATGAAAAGCTTGTGTTGATCGTTTTTGCTGATTGAATAAAAATATTTTTTTCGGAAACAAGGTGTTTTTGTATATATATGTATGCTGGAAAGTTTTATTCGGGAGAAATGCAAGTTGAAGGAATTCGTGTGTCGATATACTGTGTCGCTTGATTCAGTATTTTATATCGATATTGTCAGGACGTAAGCTGCGAATGAGCTGCTTTTTACGTAACAAAACATTCCCGGCGCCAGACTGATCCGCAAAAAGTTTCCAAAGCAGCTGTTTCAACAGATATATCTCGCGCAGGTTGTAAAGTATTAAAAAAGTCGTACGTTATGCTTGTAAAGTTGGCGATAAAGCAGCTCTTTAATCAAAGAAAAAGCGACTTACATTTTCGAGTAACGATTTTTGCTTTTCGAACGAACGTTTATTTGAAGAATTGCATTAGAATTTACTTTTATTACTTGGAAAATAGCTTTCTTTTATGTGGGCTAAATTCTATTTACATATAGTTAGATTCTTTATTGGATTTTGTTTTCGGAAAATTTAACGTTATCTACTTAAAGCATTATACAACTTTTTCCTCAAGTCATTTTTATTCAATAATACCTCTTCATTAAAAAAAATCCTCTCAAAACCAGATCTTTTATTCCAGAAAGAAACTGAACGCACCGAGCGCAAAGCGAATCTCCAATCTAAAATAAAACCCGCAACTATTTCACCTCTAAATATCCATGCCAAAATCATATTCTACGCGTCTCTTACATTATTTTTAAACGCTCCCACTATACTAAATTTTCATCTCGCAACTCTCCCCGACCGTATACATCCCAGCGCATCCTCGGCTTGTCTTATATTCCACAAAAAAAAAGAAAAACGTTCCGCAAAAAGCAAAGCAATGCCGCTTCAGTATATGCGTTCCACCTGGGAATTCTCCCAGAGCTTGCAGTCGGCTGGCAGGCGGACAGCTGCGCTTGCGCGCCATCCTCTCATTTTCTTTAATCTCTCCGTCTCTGTCTCTGCCCGGGAGCTAGATGAGCCAGCCGGCGCTTCCACGGCGAACTTCCGAGCTTATTCATTCGTCCGTGGTTTTTGTTCTTATTAAATCTGATAAGTGGGTCGATATTAGGACTCCAGCTCGCCGAGGGACGTATAACGATTATCATTTTTAATTGCTTCCCAAGAGACTCTCCGCAAAGTTTTCACCGGGACAATCCAACTTCAGAGTCAGACGAAAATTCAAGTTCAAAGGATGCATCAGTCGCCGAGGCGTAGCTTGCGCGCGCGGGGCACGCGCGGCAAAACGATAAAAGTCGCGCGAGTCGGCGAACGTCATCCGAAATAATTAGGCGGAAGTGATACTTGTCCGCGCGGCAATGTATCGCGATATTTAGGCAGACTCTCTGCTGCTCTTGCGCGCGCGTGTCTCGATGCAGCTTAGAGCGAGGCCGGCTGTGACCATGACTGTACGTGCGTCGAAGGAAGAGGCACATTACGCCCAATCTACTTCGCTTTCGGTTTTGTTATAGGAACACGGCGCGTGGCTATCTTCGCGGGAATGTGCCTGCGTAGCGCTGCGCTGCTGATAAGACTTGCGATCTTGAAATCTCGATGAGGTGGATTGGTTTAGTTTATGCTGAATTTTGTTTTTGTAATGAATTTATCGTTTTTTTCTTTTTGGAAGTCGTTTGTGGTTTATGGAAGCGAGTCGAGTCGTGCTTTATAGTGATGAGAGTAAAATTTTCAGTACTGGAAACGAAACTCTTGGATTATTACAGGGGAATTGAGTTACGTGTTATTAATTCCGATAACGCGGCTGTCAGTTTCAATATATTGAAAGCTTCGACGAGGTTATTACTTTTATTGGATCTATATTATAAGGCTATTATATCGAGTGCTTTGAAATATTTGCATTTATTCTTTCCAGCCGTCCTCTTTGTCCCTCTTTCCATTTATTCGAAACTCCGAATCTCAAAAAGGAATCTCGACTTACTCATCTCTTTTTATATTTCTGCTCTATCTCCATTACCCTCACTTCACTTTCATCTTCGTCTTCAGCCGACATTTTTACAGTCCGCCAAGCAGCTTGGCTTAGTCTCGAAAAAAATTACCGTAATTACCGCATGTGTATGTATATATTTATAAAGTGACACGTGCGACGCGTATGCCAGTTATACGAGACTCTTGACGGCCGAGTTACACCGGAGTCGTTACTTACGTGTGCTAGCTTCATCCAGTCGAGTGGCTGCTTTTTTTCATACGGTTGAACAGCGACGAGCTGCGTGCGCAAGATGAAAAAGCTTGCGTTGGCGAATTTATTTTTGGCCAGAATTACCGATGCAATTTTCGAATTATATGCATTATACGGGCGTGCGTGTGTTTGTTTGGCTCACTCGCGGGAATGCCGAAGATAAATTTGGATAAACGTCTATTTATTCGCGCGTTGTGTGTAATTTTACGCAGCGATAAATACTTGAATTTCATCGTTTTTTAAATCAAAGCGTTTTAATTATTTCTGCCAGCAATTTCAAAAGTGCGTAATGAAACGTATCGAATGCTATTTCAAGAAACTACGAAAACTTTCGCACGAATTAATAACCACTTGCACGATTAGACGCAAGAGCGCGATAAAACCAGCAATTCCCTCACAGCTCAGTCCGCAAATTTAAACCCGACATCAGCGGATTACAGCTCATCCTTCTTTCCCGTCGAAATCTGCACTCCTCATCCACATGCTTATTAACAATAATCACACGCCGCGGCGTCGCGCGCATTCAAAAGCTCCCGCATAATACATGCACCCCGCGCGCGCTAATTAATATTCCATTAATATCCCTTTGAAGAGCCCGGGATAATTTCGATTCTGTTTACCTAATCCCACGCTTGGCCTAATTAATTATCGCCAACCAGGGCCGCAGATATACCGCGCGCACGACAACGCCGTGTATACGGTTACAATAAAGGGCTGACACGGCTGCGAGGTGTGCGCAAGGCGCGCCCTTTGTAAAGCAAGACTCGTGCGTCCTGCTGGTGCGGTTTGATCTTAAAATGGGCCGAGTGCAGGGGGACGACGTAGGCTTAGACCGTAGGTGGATTTTACGCGGGGTTGGCGATGTAACTCGATGCTTTCTGGCCTGGATCTTTTTGCCCGGATCGAGTGGATTTTGTTGGTGCGCCGGGGGGATTTTATTTTCGCTTCGAAAAATTTCGAGAGGAGCTCGGCTGTGAATATTCATGAGGAGCCTGGGAAGTGTGAGTTATTAGGAAAGTTTTTCAGCTCATTCTTACTGTTTAATAATGAATTTAATAACTCACGCTGAACTGATTAAAAAGTGCTTTTTCGCATAATAAGAGCGTTAATTCTGTTTGAAATATTCATATATCGCATGTTTACAGCGTTATACAATAAATTTTGTTTTAAGAGCCATAAAAGTTTACGAGCTCTTACTCATTTTTCGAAAAGAAAATCTTATTTACAAGATAATTACAAACTGTAATAAAAAATGGGCGAACCCATCTCTATCCAAAAACAAATTAGATTTTCCCAACCAATACATCAAACCAACAAAAACTCTCCTATAAAGCCCAAAAAGCGCAAGACACAATCTCAAGAGTTCGGGTGTACCCAAAAACTCAAAATTCCGCGCAGACAATGGCAATTCGGGCGCGCCCTTCTCTCCAGAAAGCCCAGAATCGTCCTTTACGCCCACGCGTGCATAAATCAGCTGGCGCTACCGGATGCACAGCCCTCGCAGATATGTAAATCTCCGAAATCGCGAGCAGCCGCGTGTGTAGCTACGTGCCGACTGCGTTTGGCGCATCGTGTATGCAAATGCGCCTGCATTATTGGCTTGTTTAATGCGGATCGCGCGGAAAGAGTAGCGGCTGCGATGCCGCTGGCTAGTGGGCGTCGTTTCGACGTAGCAACAAACGATTAAGTGGTTAAAAGGTTATGCGCGTGCGATGTGTGTGGAGATTAATATGCAAAAAGAAATTTTTCGATAGACGTGTCGAAGGTTTTACGAGAGGACGTTGGAATGGCAGAGAAAACGTGATTATGAATTTTTTACGTTGAGAGCTGCGAGGAGGAGAGATGTGACAGGGTTTTATTGTTTTGGAGGTGGCGGGAGGTTCCGGTCTGAGTGCTCGAGTTATTGAATCAGAAAAATCATATGAGAGAGATGAGATTAAAAGGAATTATGGTTAAGATGGCACGGTCGTCTGACCCCGTGCGGCCGTTACTACTTATACTAGTGATCTGCTTTACATGTCTTCTGATAATAGTAATGTTTTTAAATTATATTGAAAAATATTAAATGCGATATTGTTGTACTGCTAAAATTTGTAGCTTTATTGTATCAAATGTGAAAAAGTCAATGATCTATAGTCATGGAAGCATTTAAGAGAAACGAAATTTTCCAAAACAGATTTACAAAGGCGGTATTGCTGGAAGCACAATAAGATCCTATGTTTATTGCAAATTGAAGATAGATGGAAGTCACGCGAAATTACCGGTAATAAATACTAGCAATAAAATCAGCCATACAAAATGGCTGTAAAATAATGATGGCATTTCTCTGACTGAGACGTACGCGGCACTAAAACATGAATATTCATGATATGACGTTAAGTTGAAATTGCAGCAATTTTGACTTAGAAATGTCTCCGAAATATATAACAGCTTAGTCAGATAATCTTTGTGCACTAATCTAATTTAGG
>JAPYZA010003225.1:0-15797 GCA_030522685.1 Eupelmus azureus | reverse complement strand
TATTAAGCGCCATTCAGGAAATTTTGAATTCGCAATTGAGTTTGAAAGTCTATAAGGTCAATTTGGTGCGATGTAATTAATTGTAAATTACTCTGATTTGTGACTATTTAGTTATCGATAAATCATAATCTTCTGATTATTTGATTTTTACAGAAGCAGTAAATTAGATGCACGTAATTAAAGTAATTTAAAAGCTATTTATAAAGTAACCTTCCGGATTTGAAAGATGGGATTTAGTAATTTATCGGGATTCCAATTAGAAAATGCCATCAAAGGACTCCTCCCATTAACCACCCTCCTCTCTCAATAACCCTCTCAAGAACCAAAAGCACCGCATTAGACGCACTCGCTCCTGTTTGTCACAATCAGTCATGGATTGAAAATCGCCAGGAGAGTGGCGAGCGTGTAGCGAATCAATACCACTTCCCACACCAGCAGCTAAAAGAAAAAAGCAACCACCGCGCCCGGAAGAAAGAAAAGCACAGTAGGCGGGGGAGGCATTTACAAATGGCAGCTCAATGCGGCTCCGCGCACGTGCATCGCTTGTAAAGAAACCTCATTTGATTTGAGAATCGCAATCACATTATGAACGCGAGAGAGCGCGAGCTAGCTGCAATCTGGATTCCCCTTGGATCAGCCCTTTTCCTACTGCGCCCTGATTGAAAGTGGGAGAGTTACGCCTCCCAGCGCGGGCTTGAATGATGAGAGAGACGGGGAGAAAGAAACGCGTAATGAATTTCCTTTAATTCGCGAGCGACCGGTCGTTTATAGTTGTACACGGTCCGCTTTTTTGCGAGCGACACTTGCATAATGGAGGGCAATTAATCTTCGGACGCTTCTCGTTCTGAGCGCTGGGCGGCTCGCGTTTACGATGGCACAAATGGGGCTATTTGCGGCGAGTGAGTGTAGCCCGCGTTAAAGAGCTTTTTCTGACTGCTGTCGTGCGTCGTTTAGGTTAACGGAAGACGGAGGAGAGGGAGGGGAGGACGGAAAACTTTGTTAACGCTCGACATAATTAATTTTGGTTTAAAGACCAATTGAGAGGATATTTCGTTGGCGGTGGGGAAATGGACCGGCGGAGCTTGCAGGCGAAAACCGGTGCAAGCTTTATTAAATTCGCAATCTGCTTCAATTAACGGGTGGGTTTTCGAAATTGGAATCTGGGCGTTTTGCTGCGAGTATGCCGGGCGGACGGTTGAATTATTAGCAGTGGGGAATTTTTTAATTAGAGCTGATTGTGGAGATTATAATTACAAATATTATGGAAGATGTTTTGACTGATTTCGTTATTATAAGCTTCAAGATTATTAATAAGAATAATATGACGTGTGCTTTCATAATTATACGAGTTTTAATCCTGCTATACAAGTGGTATGTAGTTCAGAATCGTTTCATTTGTTTATTAGACTTACGAACACTTATTCAAAATAATAAACAAAAGAATAAATGTTCTATTGAATTGAAATGTTTATTGTTGTATGAAATTGAATAGTTAGTGACAAACAACAGTTATCGAAATTTTCAAATATTACTTTATTAATAGAGTTAAGAATTTGAATAGCCATTGACAGGAAAATGAAAAATGTTTTAGTTTTAATGTATTCATCAGAATTAAAAACGTTAAAAAGGACTTTGACTCCCAGTAAATAAGCAATTGAATTATATCAAGTAATAAGAAACAATAGACAGAAAATTTATTTTACCAAACATTCTAATTCAATATCTTTACTTGTTATTAATTAGCGCACTCTACGGATACAAAAATATCCCGAATCACCTCTACAATGAGCTGCTGAATACCCAAGATCCAATGAAACAAAAAACTCGGGCGCTAAAATACAATAAGCGCGGCCAAGCAGGTCAGAAGAAAAACTTCAAGTATCTCGCAATAAGAACAAGCTCTAAATTGATAGAAAAGGCACTAAGAAGAAAGAGAGAGAGAAAGAGAGAGTGAGAGAGAAGAAAAAGAGTGAGAGAAAGAGAGAGTTGCTTACTCGAGGAACTTCGACGGGCCGTGGAAGAAAAATTCCACAGTCCGCGACCGTCCGGAAACCAGCAGCAGATTTTTCGCGTTTCCCGCCCAGAGCGCGTCGCGATACGTGACAATAGCTTTTGCGATCAATAAACCGGAGAGAGAGAGAGAGAGAGAGAGAGAGAGAGAGAGAAAGAGTACCGGACGTAAGTGTGCGAAGTCCGCTGCGGGGAATGTTTCCTTTTTTGCCGGGAATTTGATTGAGTTTTATGGAGGAGAGTGATCGCAGGAGATTTTCATGAGATTACATGAAATTGAGAGTGCGATAGCTTTTTGATTCAGAATTTTTGTTTTACGGAAGAATAATTATTTTTAAATAAATAGTTTATATGACGATTTTTTCATACCTCCAGCTGTTTATCTTTATCCAAAGATACGTTACTTAGCTAAAAACTTATTTAAACTTCAATATTAAAAAATATTTAGAAGTCCAAATTTTCACGTCAGTCTGCACCGACCGAACTTCTTTAAAATCGATGACTCCCGCACCATCAGCGATTTTCTTCACCCAGAACCACCCAACTCACTATCCTGTACAAATTTACCTTTCAAACTGCTTTTTACCCCACAAACCCATCACCTCGAAGCAAGTTTCTCTCCTCTCCTCAGCCCAAGTACTTCGGCCCTAAAACATTTACGCACATCGACGACAAGTCTAACAAACCGCGCGACAGCTACCAACTCCCACTCGTAAGAATAACCCCATCGACAGCTCCACTAACGAGAAATCGTTCTCCCACTACACCGACCAAAGAAGATTAAGACTGCATGAAGCAGGCTAATCCAAACTCGGCGCGTCGCGCGATGAAAATTTGAGGGACGCTTAGGTACCAATCGAGGCCGACGAGATTGCCTGTGCCCTCCGTCCTATATACCAAAGACCTGAAATTTTAAGCGCGATCCCCTGGCGAGTGCCGGATGATTGTAGTCGCCGCGCGCAGTTTCGATTTACACGCGCGGGGGTGTCGAAAACGCGCGGCCCCGTCGCGGGTGATACAATGGAATATTCAAAGTCTAGTTTGATTATACGCGGAATGGTGGTTTATTATTTACAGGAGAGTGGCCAGGAGCTCGTGAACGTTTCATAAAGCTCATCGCCTGCGTTTCGGCGGGCAACTCGTTAGGGTGCATCATTGGAGGGTTCCGATGGGGATTGGAGAGGTAATGAGTCCTGTTATGAAGGTGCGAGTAGTGCGTTATTTTTAATGAATATAACGTAGATTAGATGGTATGAATTTAAAATCTGATATAATTTTATTAGAGAAAAAATATTTGCTTGGCAGTAAAATCCGAGCACTTATGAATTGTCTTTCCAGCTCTCACTGAAACTTATTTTTATTTAGCGCACCAGCACTGAACATACCACTACATTGACGTCAAAGGGCTAAAACAATCAATGCGACCAATCGCAAAAAGCCAAACCACCTACAAACTTCAATTATCACAACCCAAAGTGCAGCGCTCTACCAAAATCAAACTTCGAGCAGCCACAAAGCGAGACTCTCAAAAGTAGCACGATGATGCGCGCGAAGAAAATATACCGCATCGCCGAAAGTCTCTCTTCCTCCCTACTCTCCTGCTTTACGGCGAGCTCGCGACGGAGCCATTAATAACGCGCGTAAGGTACATTTTTCGCGGTGCCGCCGTCAGCGGGAAAGCTCGTAAAGATGATAAATGAAGACGAGCGCTCCGCGGTGTGTAACGGCGCGACCAAAAAATCGCGGTCGAACAAATAGCGCCTACATGGAGCCATAAACCTCCCCCGCCGAAGAACTTGCTTTTTATTTCGATTTTCGCCGGGAAGTTCAAGCGAGAGACGTTTTTTTGGAAACGAACAACTCTTGAGTTTGAAAAATTTAGTGGACGACAAGAAGTGCCCGGGAAATGTGGAATTTCGTAATATTTTCGATGCCAGAATGTGTGTGAGGAGGAAAAATTGGGGACTGCTATGTAAGCGAGCGAACTGTTGTTGACAAAGTGATTTAAGAATTTTTAGATTTTTAAGTAAATTTTATCATTGACATTCCGAACTAAATTTTGCTAAGCTTAGCTTCTTTCCACTCACGATCGAGTAACGCAATTTTTGCAAGCTAAAACAAGCTTAGTTCAGCGACGAAAATAAATTTAAATAACGAAAAAGGCAGGACTTTTTTCAGCTCAAGCCTTTACGCATCATAGAAAATTCAAAAGGCAAATGAACTTGACAGCACTGAATAATGCATGCGCGCGTCAGTCAGAGTAAGCCCCGGGACATTGACAAATTAATTAAAGCCGTATAATGCCGAAATATCGCGATACATTCGGTGAATTATTTATCACGGGACTGGCGCTCAGGTGACAAAAAAGCCGCGGCCGATTCGCTACTACACCGTTAAAAAAAAACTGTAAAAAACAAGAGGGGCGAGCCATGCTGGACAAATAAACAGGGGCCGAAGGCTTGGGGCTGTATTTACTAGCGGCGCATTTATTTTTCGGCAAAAACTTGGCCGGTTTATTTTCTGCGAGCGCTGGGAAAGCGGCTAAGCTCTCTCCCTCTCTCTTTTCCTCTCTGCGTGAGGCTATGTCAACCACGCGCGATGCGCCTGGATTTATAACGCTTTTTACAGCCGCGCGCTAGCAGTAAACTGAAAAATCCGAAGGCGACGCGCGCAGCTTTCGAAGCGAGCTGTCATGCGCGCGCGTGCTCGAAATCATGTATTTACATATGGAAAATCGAGCCAAAACGGGGCAATTTTTCTGCCTTTGAAGGGTGGTATTTTAGTACTCGGGGTTGGTGGAGTTTCGGTCTGAATATAGCACCATGCCGATCGGCGAGAGGCGGAGTTTATAAATTTTTTATGATAACTAGTTTATCTATTTACAAACTCATAAATTTAGTAAAGTAGAACGGAGCTTATATTTATCATTGCAACAACATTCTACTCTCTAATTTTATATTTCAAACTTTGAAGTGCAGGCACGAAGTTAAAATCTGTCTAATATAACTTTAAAATGTATCGAGAAAGCCACAAATCTAAAAACAAATAAATATTTCAAAGTCTTTTTTCAGTTATTCGAATAATAATAATAATAATAATAATTTATTTAGAATAAAAATAAAATTAAAAGTAAATAACTAAAAATGTTAAAATAATATAGTGTGGCCAAACCATTAACAATGGACAAAAACGAAATAAACAAAAATTTTACAGTTCCAAACGAAAAACTAAAAACGATCCATAAAATATTTACATGAAAAGTCATGCAGTAGAAATACTTGTACAACCTATAAATTCTTTACTACGAAGCAACACGTTTTCTCATACAATATAAAATAAAAAACTTCAACATTTTAATAAAAATGATTTCTCCACAGCATTACCGGACACGCAAAATAAAAATCGCGCGTGCAAAAACTAACGACCCCATTGCCTCCCATTGTCACGACTATAACGCGCGAAGCTCGCACGCGCGCACGCTTTTAAAACGGCAGCGCTTTTAGCATCTCATAATGAAAATTCCTGCACCGTGCAAGCACCAAGCATAAGGAAAACAAAAAAAAACAAAGCTCCCGTGAAAGTAACGGCGCGACGCGCGCTCATTCTCGGAAAAGAAAAGCCGAAACGGCCGAGTTCTTCGGCCACTTGGCGTGCGAAATTGCGATGTAATTACAGGCGCATCAAGGCGCGCCTAACGAAGCTCGTAGTTTACATAAAAGCCAACGACTTTTCCCCCCAGCTCGTGGCCAGCCGTAGCTGCGACTGTTGCCGCGGATCGACCTAAATTGAAAATTTATCTCGCTCGAAGAGGCAGCGAGCCGGGCTCTTGAGGCGAACGAGGAGCTAAGGAGTCGCAAAGCTCTTGCGCGGCTTCTATTTATCGTGCAATTTTGAGCTTTGTTGCCGACTGTTTTTATTACGGTCTGAAGGATTACAAAGGTCCGGGAAGCTCTCTACTTTTGAGGGATTATTATTAGTTTTTAATGGCCGTTTTTTTTAAAGGAAGATGGAAAAATAAGAGCTGCTGCTGCCTTTGTTTAATTATGAAATTCTTCTCTAATTAAATGCTTTCTCTTAAATTTTTAATGTTGTTTTTACAAATTAAAAAGTCGCTTTGTTTTAGCGCTGAAACCCCCTTAGAAAACCCGCATCTTCTTTTAATTTACCGCTTTGTATAATAAAAACTACTGTATAACCCACGAAAATCACTTTCTTTTCAAATCTATATTTTGTAAAATATCATTTCTCGCCCATCCCAATTGATTTTGACGTTCAGTCATCGAAGCGCGTCAATCTCAAAACCCCAACCGAGCCACCAACAATTTCACGGCTTTCGAACCTCGCAATTTCCGCCCTCCAAATCAAACACCGAATACCAGAGAATTTCGAAAAAGGCACATCAGCCAGCCTCTCAAGGGAATCCAAAACGCGCGATCCCGGCGGACGTCCAAGAACGACGACGACGAGCGTCGAGTAAATCCCAAGAAAATTACGAGTCTATAGGCGTGGGGATCAGTGCGTCTCAGGAGTTGGCAATCGTTCAACATCCGACGCTGGCTCGACTGTCTTCGAAAATTCATCGAGAGAGTCGCCTGCAAGTTCCTTTGAGAGATGACCCATGACCGGACGAGGTGGATAGATAGAGAAGGAGAGAGAAAGCCTCGGCGAGCTGCAAATTAATTGCCAAGTCGCTGAGGGGAGGATGAGGCAAAGTTTCGCTGTGCATGCGGGCCCGGCCGCGCGGTGTTATAGTCAGTATCGAAAACTTGGCTCAGCACGCCCGGCTGCGCTTGTTGTCCCCCTGTTGCGACCGAATCCGCTTAGAGTTTCGCCTCGTCTATGGCGCGCGAGTGCGATTGAAGATTTTGCGGGAGTTTAATTTTGCAGAATTTTTTTTTTTTCGTTGGGGAGGATCAAAGCGGACTTTTAATGGAAAATTTGTTTGAGTTTTGGTTGTTTTAATTGGGAGCGGGAACTGGTAGTGCAAGCTCGTGTTTGAATAATAAAGGCAGGGAAATTGAATTCTCGTAACTAAATAGTATCAAAGATGCAGAATCTAATTTGTATAAGCGAATCCAGCGAAAGGATTAGTAGCATTCATTAGTTTTTCATAGAACGCTATTAGACCTTTGGCACGAATGAAGCCACACGGAGGAATAGCGAGTCAGCCAAACATGAGCGAACTTTAAAAGGACTTGTTCCTTTCTATTCCTTCAAAAAGGAACAAGTCTTTAAAACTCGCTTCTGGTTGGCTGACTGTCGCTATTCCTCCGTGTGGCTTCATTCGTGCAAGAGGCCTTAAAATTTGTAACGCTTACTAAAAGCTTCTAGCTGTAAGAAGAGATTTATGTATGCATTATTATAGATTTCCTCGAAATGCTCTCATTATATAACAAACTAATGAACCTTTTCAGTTTATGCTCGTTCGATGCAAGCAGTATGAGGTATAATATAAAATATTTCACATTTCCATTTCCCCATCACGTATCGAGTTCTTAATATTTTGTATTTCAATGATTTCAAGTATTTTTGAACATTAACGCCTAACAAACTTCGCTAATGACATCGTAATAACTATAAAAGATGTTTATAAAACTCAATAAATAGCACTAAAAGCATAAATAATTTTCTCTATTAATCAGCAACGTCATTACTTTCCACTTCTATTAGCAATCCAAACTAAAAAAGCACAAATAAAAATACAGCGCGTCAAGCAAAATGTAAAGTATAATCTCGGTCCTTCTCAAAGAAACTTCAAGCCAGAGTTAAAAACTCAACTGGAATTCCACTCACTTTTATACAAGAGCGAAGCATAAAAGACTGAGCTGCAATGAGAGCGCCCTGGCATTTCAAGGTCGATCAAGCACCATAACTTTCGCAAGCAGCACGCGAGGAAGAGAAGAAAAAAAGGAAACTCGAACCTGCAAAGAGTCGAAAAGTTCGCGTCGTCCGAGGGAAAAAAGGGAAAAAAGGAGCGATACAGTTAAAGGAACGCGCAGAGAGCCGTGTGGCTCGGAATTCACGGACCGTTGAGCCTGCGGACTCCCTCTGCGAAAGTTAATCGTGGAGAGAGCACACAGACATCAATTTCTGGGAAGAAGGAAAAAGACAAGAAATGAGAAAGATTGTGATAATTTCAGAGACGTACGATAACGATTGAATTGTGGAAGCATGAAACCCATTTGAGTAGTATAATCTAGAGAGTTCGTTAGTGCTCGTTGCGGAAGCAATTTTTCTCTTGCTACAAACCAATACTGAAGACTGTATGATTCTTTTAATTGAGTCAAACGTTTTTTTATTATTGTTATTAGAAGAACGAAGCTGTGGAAGCAATTAACCTTTCTAAAACCGTCGGAAGTTTTGAAAAATAACAATCACTTCAGCTAGATATCTCGAGTACCTGGAAACGAAAAGAAAATAATATCACGTTATCAAGCAATTAAAACGTACTTAACTGGGCCAACGAAGATTTACAAGTGCCATTACAACGTTAGCTCAGAGCTTTTCTCTCGCGATGTAGCAGCGGAGTATGAACCCAAGAGTAAAAAGTGATGATGGTCGACCATCAGTACGACACTTCGAAAGATAAACATCGAAGAAAAGGTTGAAATTAGACGTTTTCAACTTTTTATCGAAAATGAAAGCACCTTTCCCGACATATATCATATCCTATTATCCGACATATCACATCCTACTCATTTTTTTCTAAAGATAAACAGTATTGTCATTATCACGACCGATCAACTCTCCAATCCCACAACCTACAAGCTAACGAAAACCAAGTACTCTCCTACCAACCTAAACAAGTATATCCTAACTCGATTAACCGTAAAACCATCTGCCAGCCGATAACCCCATCCTTCAGTCATAAACCCAGCCCTGCGTCCAAAGCGATAAGGTAACTCACCTCTGCCCATAAAGTACGAATAAAAAATCCGATGGGCCTACATCGAACCTCTCTCGCCTCTTAGCCACCCCCCATTCACGGTCCAGCCGCAGGTGCGAGCACGAAACAGCCGTGAGCTGGCTCTGTATTATTAAGCCGCCGAGAGAGCCAGCCCTGCAAACTCCCCCAAGATGCATCGGCATTGGCATGCTAAACACCGGCGATACTGCTGGGAAATGTGTACCTCGCGCACGTCTCTTGACCCATCTCTTGCGGATTCTCTCCCCCGATTTCATTTACACCTGCGGCTGTCCATCAGCCGGGCTCGTCGAAAATTCCGTATAATTTTCCCATTAGAGTCTCTCGTAAACGTCTCTCGCGCTATTTGCGACCTGCCACCGATATAAATCAAACGCAGATCCCCGCGCGTTGACCGCATTCTGCTTTGTCTCGAGACGGCCAGTCGGCTCGGCGAGTGATGGATATCATAAGAATGCGCGCCCGGCTAAGCACGGTTATGTGGAGTGAAGTGTTTTATCGTTGGAATACGGAGAGACGCGGGCTGGTGGGTATTAATTGTCGTGGGCCCTTTAATGCGAGTGTATTTCGGAGGGAGCGGGCTTATTAATTGCGAGGAAGTCGGGCGATAAATAATTTGCCGTGTGGGTAGTGCGCGAGCCGGTTTAGTGGCATTACATTGTGCGCGCTTCATCAGGCTCTCCGATGGGTTTAATTATTGGTGGACTGGATTAATGGAATTTTCTTATAATTTTGAGATAGACGTGGCAATTGAATGATGGAAGTATTGAAGTACTAGAATGTGTTTTCTTATGGATTAATAGTGCATTTTTGATTTTTATGATTTAGTTTAGCTCGGTTGGTTGGTGAAACGTAAATTTCGATTTCATATTTGTATAGTTGGTTATAGAACTCAAACAATAAATAGAATACAAACTTAGTAAATAAAAGAAAAACTTATGATTTAATTATATAAAACTTGAATTTATCGGACACCAACGAGCCAATATGTTGATTGCCTCTTTTATCATCTGCAAAGTAAAAACCATGTTTGCGTTTTAACGAAATTTATATCATCAGTCTTCTGTACATGTTTTGTCTCTTTTTGCATTATCTCGTGTGTTTACAAGAGGATGTGCCTGTATAGTACTGACGAAAGCCCAGAAAGTATGCTCATGTCCGAAACAAATTTTTTGATATTATATTTTGATTTCAATTTATTTTCAAAATTTTTCCTTTATCTTATTCAATTCTCTCTTTGAATATGCGCATTATTAAAAATCAATGCTATTAAAGTTGTATACTTGTCATTTGCAAAGATTCGATTGTCAACGCACTTCTTAGAGTAAAATTTTATTATAATATCTTGATTTGCTTAAGTCCAATAAGTTTAATGAAAAGGCTCTTATTCTATCTATCACAAGTATGTTAATAAGAAGGTAATTATTATGATCTAATTAGATCCTTATTTATATACTTGCGGCAGTTAGGTACAGCCTATCTAACTATCATAAGTATATTAATAAGAAAGTAATCTAATTAGATCACAAGATCATAAAATAATAGAGCATATTTCATTGTTTATCCAGGTAAAATCGTCAATTTAGTTAAATATAATTATTTAAATATTCGATTTCTTAACCGTAAAAGTTGATTGAAGTAATTACTGATCAAGCCAAGAGCCTTACTTAACTAGACTGCTAGAACGCAAACTTAGCCAAACTAATAAATTTCATTGAGTATAGCACAAGTAACTAATTTTAACCTAAAAGCGAGATAAACTGTGACAAGCTTTATATTTCCTCTACTATGTCATATTTAATAAGACAAAATTATAATGCCAAATTTATTAAATTTAGTTTAAAATTCATTACAGTAAAATTTATGCGGACCATTTAAATTGAAAATGAAGAAAATTGATTAAAACAAAACAATTTGTTATTTTATCAAGATTATATAATTGGAATTAAATTTATTTTGTTGCATATGAAGTCCCAGTAGTTATATTCGCGTTAAAGTTTACGAGATTCAATTAAAAACAAAATAAATCAAATAAAATTTCAAATTGCGATATTAAAAAATATTTCCATTTATATTTAAATGGACGTACTTACCATAAAAGATACAATCACCAAACTGCATCACATTACATTATGAATAATATAGATAATTCACCAATGCTTACCTAAAACAAAAATAAAAAACGCACCATTAATATTAATCGTACAAAAACATAGTTAAAAAGACACCCTCAACATAACCAACGCGCCCCTTTACAACTAACTAATCGGGTCGCCACGCGAGATCCAGCCCCGACAACGAAAAACCGGTGACAGCCGCGGCCCGAGACACACAGCTAGCGGCAGCGTCGTCAATCCGGACAATTAAATTTTATTGCGCTCCGCTGCGCCAACTTTCTAAATTGCCAAACTTTCGCGGCCCGAATATCCCAGCCGTAGAGCCTACGGGCCTATATACGGGAGGCGAAATCAGTGATCGGCCGTAGCGATAGTCAGGCGGCGGTGGCAGCATCAGCGCCACAGACACACGGAGCGCGCCGGAAATCTGTGTACACGGATAAGCGAAAACGCGACGCGGGAAAATACGTATATACAGGCGCTTCTCCCTCTCGCTCTTGGAATTTACGATCTCGTATCCGCGGGCGCGCGCGCGCTCGCTTCCGGAAATATCCCTACGCGCGCGCGCGTCCGCAGCGGCAATAACTTCGAATACGTCTCTCTACCTATCTAGTTCTCTCTCTCTCTCTCTCGCTGGTTCTGTGTACGTGCGCAATACTGGTTTAAAAGGCATCAGTTAACCGACAGCCTCCGGAGATATTACCCCTACTCGTAATTTCGTGTACTCGCTATCTCTCTCGCCTTCGCTTTTCCTCTCTTTTGGATTAAAGAGAAGAGAGGGAGAGGGAGAGGAAGAGATCGCAAAACTTCGGAGGGAGAGTCAAAGCTGAGATCCGATGTCGTGTGTATCCGCCTAGGAATGCCTTAACCGACGCAGATAAATTCTTGAGATATCGGGGCCTCAATCCACTCGACGGGCGAATGTTTCTACGCTTCCCTCTTTCTCTCGTACTCCCGAATCAGAGATGTACTGGGTTTATTTACTGCTTCGTGGCTAGCATATCTAGATTCGCAAGAGATTAAAAAGAAGTAGCTGGCCTGATAAGACGGAGCACGGTAAATGTATGATTGATGAAATGCGAGAGCGCGACGGAAGGTAGTTTCGTTCAGTCCGATTGGATGTTGCTACTGGTTTTGATTAATATTTGAGTTACTTTGAAGCTAAGATTGCCTTCGACTATAGTAATATTTGTTATGTAAGGCTTATTTAATCAAGGTGATACGGTTGATTAAGATCAATTAGATGATGTAGCATCAAATGTCATGAAATTAAAAGTAGTGAGTAGTAACTTGTTTCTAAAACTAGAAAAAAAGTAAGAAAATCATATACTATACAACTATTTAATTTTGAACAATTTCATTTTGATTATTAATTGTTAAGTCACTTTAAATTGGGCCATGAACAAAGCTGCTTACATTTTTGAGAAATAAATTTTTGCAAAATTGATTTGCAGAATCGCGCAATTTATCATGGCCCCAAAATAAATGTTCAATACACTTGAGAGCCAATCTTTTTTGGGGGTCCGGCAACATTCAATTGCAATTCACGCGTCTTTTGGGGATAGACGATGGATTTGTATCCTGAAATACACGGTTCACAAAGTAAAATTTATGTGAACGCATCGCATATTAACTTCAACCTCGTAGAGGAGGGTTTTATCGCTATAAAGTGAATAATGATGACAGTGCGCTCAGAGTATATTTCCCCCCGTTATATTTATTATATCGCGTCAAATTTTTATGAAGCTGTGACCATCTATTACTGGATTTTACATATGATTTGACTCTCGATTTTCAATTTTTCTTTTACTGTCTAAATGAGAATAGCATTTATGTAACCTTCAATAAAGTAAGAATAATAATTGAAGGTAAATAAATTATTATATTTAAAAAACTATGATTTGTCGATTGTGTAAAAAAACTATGGCATTGCATTAAACTGGTATTTATTGCAACACCACTGGACAATCTACTGTGCAATAAATTGGGCATGCTTAACCCAAATGAAGATAATATCGATCTACCAGCTATATTACAACCTTGTACAGACATCGAATCGAGACTCTAAAAATTTGAACCAATATTTAACTTCTAAAAGATCTAGTACATCAGAATGTGAATAATAAAAATATTGATACTTATATCTCAGTAAATACGGTAAAATTGTCGATGAAAAAAATTAATTTCAGCTTAATAGACTCATCAGAAACTGATTCAGCAGTTTCGTCACAGCTTCTTTGATGTGATACAATTTTATGTAATAACAACTATATCAAGTAATTGCTTATTCAAAATTACTTTTATTTATTGTTTTATAAAACTTTACCATAACTGAGAAAATTTGACGCGACAGCTACCAGAAACCAGTGAGGGAAGCTGACCCCCATTTTATGACATTAATTTTTAGTGACTGAATAAGCCATAAAAATTTTAACTCAAGCAATTATCTCAAAACAGTCATTTGATTGCCAGTAATTATAAATATAAAAATATTTTCACGGATAAAACACTCGCCTGTCTTCTTTTTAATTAAAAAAAAACTTTCCGTCACAACAGAAGAACTTTCTGAAGTTGTTAAAGCTATTTTCCTTTAAAATTAAAGAAAGTTGTTATTCATAAACTTTTTTTTTCCGCAATCACACAAAGTCTCCCGCCCCAGCAACTTCCCAAAGTAATGAAATCCGTTTAAAACAATCATCCCACCGCCATAACGTCGAATCCATTTTAATATTCTCAAAGCCAAGATAAAAAAAAGCTAGGGCATTTTTTCATCCCGGGCTCAGAAAAAACAATAATAGCCAGTCCTAAAACTCCGAAGAGACGAAGGAAAAAATCTCGACCCGCGTATCCTCCTGCTATTAAGCGCATAAAATCCTTAAGAACCGCCGGGCGCGCTCGACCCAGAATGTGCCTGTATATAGACGTGTGTGTATATACCTCGCAGCCAGAGAGAAAGAGACAAAAAGGTGGGTCGGTGCACACAGTGCAAATTAATTATACAGGGCTCATAGGGTTAGAACCGCCGGCTAGGAACCTCCTTTGCGCACGCAGCGGGGCAAACTGACTTTAACCGCCCTTTTTCCCGGGGTTTTATACCGCTCAAGGAAAACAACGTCTACACATACAGGCACAAACACACGCGAACACACAGAAAACGCTCAGCGACGACGTAAAGCAATGAAAACTCGTAAAAACACGAAGCAAAGGCGCAGCAGAGAAAGGGAGGCTCGCTAAAGGCATCGCCTGAGATTTATTACTTTTTGTTCCTCTTTTTTACGCTCTTTTTTTTGTCAATTTTTCCTTTCTTCAACCTACCGGCCTTAATGCCCGTAAAAAAGTACCCTGCTAAGATTGCTTTAGTTCAATTATGAAAGAACGTCACTGCGAATGCTTTTATTTAATGGCAAAAATCAGAAATGCCATTTCTGAATAATACATTATAGTTGTAATAACCTTATTTAAATTGTTATGAATAAATTTTCAGTTCAAAGCAATGAGCTCTTCACTATATTAACAACTTTAATTACTCATCAGAACGTTAATTGCTATGAAAGTCAATATTTTCTTAACTATAAGTATTTATTTTATATAAACATTTTACGTAGGCATTCTCCATAATAATTTCTTATTTGCACTAAAATATTATTAGTTGCTAAAACGAAAAATATTATACCCATAAAAATCCAAAAACACAGTGAATCACTTGGAAATCTGAACGATCTTTATTTGAAAATCAAATTCGTCTAATACCAATCGTTTATATCACCGATAACTTTTCTACTTTTAAATATTGAATGGGCCACTTCTCTCAATAAAAGCGCGGACGCGGCAGCATTTTCAATTCCACGTATTGAGTCGTCCTACTAGAACAATTTCATAAAGCTCCCCCACCCCCCTCGAATCGAAAATCGATCGACACTCGAATAGATTTCCTAAAAATAAGTTTCTACGATCCTGTACACTTAATTTTGACTTCACTTAGGAATAGCGCGTCGCCATCAGAGCACTTCCATCTCTATTTCAGGCAATCTCCTTCTGAGCACGTATATCCAAGAAGAAGCAGCCCCGAAGCCGGCCTCCTCCCATCTTTCTCTCTTTCCCCCTTTCAGTTAATTACACCAAATGCAATTATAAACACGACGCCGACGGAGTATCTCGCTTGATCGCGAGGAGGATGTCCTTACTAACGCAATATCGAAGCAAGAAGGTGGAGGCATTAATTGCCAATTCCCATAATGCCTTGCTCAACATAATTTCATTAGGGAATCGATCTCCGACGAGCCACGCTCGAAGAATGAATAAAAAATAACGCGCCCTGGCAAAAGGCTAGCGACGCGTTGTCGGAAGCTGCTCTCGTACACTGCCAAAAGGACCGAAGGAGAGGGAAAAATCTTGGATTATCCGGAGCCCGATTCGATTAGCAGAGACAGTCGAATAGCGATTAAGGCCACGTGCTTGCCGGGCTCTGTGTACACAGGCCGAGTCGACGTAGCTAGCCATTTTTCTGAGCAGACAACGCGGAGAGATACGGATAAAAGTGATGGCTGATTCGATAGGGTCTTGGCTGGTGCGAAAGGTAAAAACAGAACGAGCGAGAGGTTGGACCTTGCTGATGGAATTCAAGTGGGTTGACAGCGCGACGTTTATGGGAAAAATTCATGGAGGTACTGTGCGCATTGTCAGTGTGACAAGATCACGTTATATCTAAAGTAGAAAAGATGAAANNNNAACTATTTCTTTCTCTA